>PJEM01016008.1:0-27624 GCA_004023845.1 Helogale parvula | reverse complement strand
GCCGGCGGGAAGGAAGGACGAGACACTGGACTTCGTTGCAGAGCCGTCTTTATTCTTCTTCTTCTTGTTTTCTTCTCCCCCTTCCCCCAGTCCCCAGCGGGTTATATACTCTTTAGCCCCTCCCACCTCTTACGTGGCCCCAGAGGATTGGCTCAAGGCTGCTGATCACGTGCAGCGCCCGTGCCACGCAGCCTCAGAGCAAAACAGCGCACGTGAAGGAAACTTACAACAGGCTAGGGGGAGCAGGAAGCAAACAGTGGGAAAAACATCCCGTGACTCAGCAGCCCAGGGACAAAGGCATTGCGAGACCTGGCAGAACGCCAGGGCGCCATCTTGCCTTCTGTGGCTTCCCACAGTACTTAGCCCTCACCTTCCAATCTCACTATAGCTGCATGCCTAAGAGTCAGCCTTCTGGCTTTTTCTCACTTATGAAACCTGGAACACCATGTGAAGATTGTCCAACCTTGTCTGACTCCATGTAATTTATCTTTTTCCTCCATTATGAACATCTTGGAATCATTTTGAAACATGGCATCCTTTTGTTCCTCTGTATGCTCCTCTTGTCAGTGCTTCCTTTAACCTAAATTCTGAATAATTTTGCCAAACAAAGAGCATTGTTTTTGAATCCCCTTAGTTTCTATACTAGGAACTCCCAGCTCTCCATCTACTATCTGCTTTTGTGACAGTAATTGAAAACTCTGTTTGAGCAACTGCTGTGTCACTCTGTCAGTCTAAAAGCTTGACTGGAGCAAGCTGAGAATTTAAGTAGAATTTCTCCAGATTTGTTTTATGGATTCCCTGAATCATAATCATCTGGGGTATAGTAGTTGCATCTGGGGTAGAAACTGCAGATTCCCAGGCCTAATGCATAAATATGGAAATAGGACCTGGACTATACATCTCCGATAAATACCTCATATTTTTTATGCCCATTTTGCAGATGCTGGCTTGGACTTTATCATGAGAGTTCTTAAGGGATGCCTGAGTGGCTTAGTTAAATGTCTGACTATTGATTTCAATTCGGGTCACAATCTCATGATTCATCAACTTGAGCCCCACATCTGACAGTGCAGAAGCCACTTGGGATTCTGTCTCCCTCTTTTGATGCCCTTCCTCACTCGCTCTCACTTGCTCTCTCTCAAAAATAAATAAAAAAGAAATGGAATCATTCTAGGCCCACCTGGGTGGCTCAGTTGATTAAGCCTCTGACACTTGGTTTCGGCTCAGTTCATGAGTTCAAGCTCCCCATCAGGCTCCAAACTAATAGTGTGGAGCCTGCTTGGGATTCTCTCTCTCTCTTCCTCTCTCTCTGTCCTACCCCTACTTGCACATGCAGTCTCTCTCAAGATAAATAAACTTGATAGAATGATCCCATTTCTTTCTTTCTTTTTTTTTTTAAGTTTTTAAGTAAAAATCAAATGGTCCACATGGACCTTTTTGGAGTTGAGCTCTTTGATTTACCCATTGGTAGTTAAGATTTGCCCAAATTGAGAGAAATTGTTGGTTGCCTCAAAAGTAGTTTGAATTTCTTCTGTAAGTGACTTTGTGTGAATATTCATTGTGTAGTTTGGTATCCTGTGGTATCTGCCTTAATCTCTTGTATTTGGAAATTTTCTCAGGACTTAGTGTCTGAGCTATGTATATACTGCTGCAGTATCAGTGTCTAGAAGGAGGGAAGAGCGTATGTGTATGTGGAAGGATAGATAGATCAAAGAAATAGAAGGTAAACCCTGATGTGTTAACATGTTTTATGGCCCATGCATCTGTTACTAGAGGATAAACTTGCTTTTTTTAAAGTGTACATAGTTTGTTATAAATTATACTGAACACAAAGGATGTGTAACATTCAAAAACTTACTCATTTTTAAGCATTTTCATTACATAGAAAAAAATTAATAGCATTAACCCAAGAGTGGATTTCTTAGAGGTAATTTAACTTTCTGTGAATAAAACCAATGATTTGAAGTCTAAAAAAATTAGTCTCTTTTGCACTACCTCTGTCAAAATGAGAGCAAAACCCACTGGGCACACTAGCAACAAACAAACATAGATTTTTGGTCCAAATTAAAAAGTTTTGAGCTTATTTAATCATTCTTTCAGGAATATTTATACCTTTAACTCTTGCTTTTGGTTTGAAGGAAGTAACTCTGACTGGAACTGGGGTTGGAGTGGAGTGAGGGTTGATCTCTGGTTTCTAGAAATGTATGTTCATTTACCTGAATGCAAATAGGTGGTTGACTTTAGACTCAGAATTTATACCAGATTTTGTACTTCTTTTAATCTCTGCATTCTTTGTGATACAGCACATACCATAGTCATGTCGTCTGCATCTCATCCTTTTTTAAAGGAAGTCAAATATGCTGTTTCTTCCTCCAAACTAAGAATTCTTTGGCTTTAGTTACTTTAGATTCCTGGGTATTTTGGCCTTTTTGCAATACAGGGGTATTTAAAAATATATAACATGATTCTCTCTCTTTGTCACCCTTCTTCCAATTATAAGTAACTTGGATCCACCATTTTCCTTGCTGATAATTAATTCCTACATTTAAAAAAAATTACAGGAAGAATTCCTTGCATCGGTATAAGAAGACCTATAATTATTATCCAGCCTATCCATCAATTTTTGAGAAAATCTGCTTGTAAACAGTTGTATCTATTTTGAGACCCAGTTTTGTTTGGAATAATTCTTAAGGAAAAATAAAAATTTTAAATTAGTTCTGAGATTTGTATTTATAGTTATTAAGTTGAAGCTTTGAAGTAGTATTAGTACTTGGTACTGAGTATTGGTACTTGGTACTAAGTAGTATTAGCATAGGTATTGGTCACATGTCTCAGGGGTGGATAATCTGTTTCTTGAGTAAGCACCTAGAAGAATGTTAGCGGTCAGGAGCGATTTCTCTTGCTAGGTTGTGGTGGCAGCTAGAAGCGGACAAAGGAAGGTGTTGTGTTTTTGTTTGGTGAGGGAGGTTGGTGCTTTTTATTGTTACTATTTTGTTTCTTGATCTTGGTACTAGATAGATAATTTATTACTGTTTACATTATTTTGTGTGAGATGTTTTAATGAAGGCAGTAAGAAAATTAAGTCATTTTTACAAGATAACAAAAAAATTAATAAAAACCTAGGCCTCATTTGGAGGAGGGTGTAAAAATTGATTGGCCCTTTTCCAGTAAGATAAGAATGAAAAAAATTTTTTTAATGTTTATATATTCTTGATAGAGCACCAGTGGGAGAGGGGCAGAGAGAGAAGGGGACAGAGGATCCAAAGCAGACTCCACACTGACAGCAGCCAGACCTGGTGTGGGGCTTGAACCCATGAACTGCAAGGTCATTACCTGAGCTGAAGTCAGACACTCAACTGACTGAGTCACCCAAGAGCCCCTAACGCTATTTCTAATAATTCCACCTTCAAAAGAAAATTCAAGCATAATCTAATCAGAAATCTAACCTCAACTTCCTATCTTCTTTAAGGAATTGAAAACCATACTCTCACAATAAACTATTAAAAAATAAATAAATAAATAAAAATTAAAAAAAAAAAAAAAAGAAAACCATACTCTGATATAGTAAAAATAGAGGAGTGTGTGCTCTTGTTATCACTGGTCTACCCAGATACACTTGTGGTCCTAAAACTACTTGACGTTTCCATTGTATATAAGAAAGAAGAGTGCACAAATAAAATATCAACTAAATGATTTCTTTGTTCTTAAATTATGGTATTTATCAAAGCTGTCCTTGGGTAGTATTCATTGTTAATCAAATTTGCCCACCAAAAGCTTTGTCTGCTTGGACGTTTTTCTTTTTCTTTTCCTTTTCCTTTTTCTTTCTGCACCCATTCCCCAGGACCATTGTTGGTTAATTTTTTAAGACCCAGCTGAGATGTTACTTCCCTTATCAGCCTTCTTTCTACCAGATTCTCCTTCTTCCTCTGACACAGGTATCCACTTCTTTGTGTTACCTTTACACCCTTTACAACCCATTTTTATCACATTTGTCAGACCTCTTACAGAACTTCTTGAGGTTTTTTTGTACTGGGGACACCTTTGGCAGAGATTAGGGATGCTGTGAAGTAATTTGTAACTTCTCTGAATAATGTTTTTATTTTTTATTTATTTTTTTAGTTTGTTTATTTTGAGAGAGCGCACATGCGCATGCAGTCAGAGGAGGGGCAGAGAGAAAGGGAGAAAGAGAATCCACACTGTCAGTGCAGAGCCTGATGCGGGGCTTGAACTCCCAAACAGTGAGATCATGACCTGAACCGAAACCAAGACTCAGACGCCCAACTGACTGAGCCACCCAAGCGTCCCTGATAGTGTTTTTAAATGCATAAAGCATACAAGATTACAAACGAGATTAATTATGTTGACATACATTCCTATTCCCAGCAACTCCCTTCCCCCAAGAACTATATATTTAGTCTGTCTTCTTGTAGACGGTTTCTTTTTTTGGATCCCCAGAATCTGGTGCAGACTTGGCATAGCTGAATTTTAAATTTCATTAGGAAAGATGAGAATCATACTTTTATCTATGATCCTATTACCTTTTTTCACCTGAATCTTGATTTATTTAGGTCCTCCCACCTTAATTTCTTTTTAATTTTGTGGCATTTCCATATTACTGTAACAGTGTAAGTTTTTAATATCTTTACTTTCATAAAATATCAGTATTTTTTTTCCCAGCCATTTGGGTGAGTCTTCAGGAGTACCTATGGATAGGAAGGGACATGATTTTATTTTGATTTTATATTTCCATTATGTTTATCAGAAAGCCATCATGGTTAACTAAAAAATTGTTCCAAAGAGATTTTTAAGCACACTTGAAGAGAAAAAACTGATGCCTGCTGAAGTTGAGTCATACAGGGGTATTAGCAAAAGATGGACATTATATGTCCTTAATTTACTTGCCTTCCTCCTTTCAAAATACTACAGGTTTTGGAAAAATTGTTAGTATTGGAACATATTTTTATCCTTAAACATCTAGAATTTCTTTTGCTTTAGGAAACTAAAAAATTTTTTTAATGTCTTTATTTTATTTTGAGAGACAGAGGCAGAGAGGGAATGGGGAGGGGCAGAGAGAGACACACACAGAACCTGAAGCAGCTCCAGGCTCTGAACTGTCAGCACAGAGCCCAATGCAGGGCTTGAACCCACAGACTGTGAGTTTATGACCTGAGCCAAAGTCGGACGCTTAATCGACTGAGCCACCCAGGAGCCCCGAGGAAATTCTTTATTCAGAATATAATGGCTGTCTTAGATCTTCATTGAGGTCCTGTGGTCATCAGCCTGAGTCACCTGAATGGTGCTGGGGGCTCTCCAGGGAACTGAAAGCAGCAAAAATGAATGATGTACTTATGGCATTCTAAGATACATATTTAGAATTAGGGATCTAGTTCTACTTGGGCCCATAACATTCAAAGCTTTTGACATAACTTGAGTTTTGTATTCCTTTCATTATCTATAAGTTCTCTCTTTAGGGAAAAAAAAAAAAAGACTTCCAGTGTTCTGTGACATAAAACTGCTGGGTTGTGTGTTCTATGCCTAGGCCAAAACAACTTCATGAAATCCCAGCCTTTTACTGTCCTGACAAAAACAAGGTGAATTTCATCCCTAAAAGCGGCTCTGCCTTCTGCCTGGTCAGCATCCTCAAGCCACTGCTTCCCACACCAGAGCTGACCCTCAAGGGCGCTGGGCACAGTCTGACAGTTACCACTGGCATGACCACCACTCTGCTGCAGCCTATTGCTGTGGCCTCCCTGTCTACAAACCCAGAGCAAGACCGGGTCTCTCGAGGAACGAGTACAGTCATGCCATCCGCCTCTCTCCACCCTCCACCAGAACCAATTGAGGAAGCTGAAGGATAGGGGACAGGCTGTGTGGCCATTTTTCTGGGCAACTGAGAACCTCCTCGGATCATTTCATTGTGACGGCATCGCGCACTCCCAGTCAGCTGTGATGTGCTCCCACTTCTTGGTGACACGTCACAGTGTGACTTCTGGAAGAAAGCAGCGCCCTCTGATGGCTTTGCTCCCTCATGAAGGCCAACCCTCTTTGCCTAGCCTGCTTTTTCTGAAAGCACTGACTGAAACAAATAAGGTATCATTCTTTACTTTTGGAGGGCTGATATCACATTGTTTTTTTGTTTTCAAATTAAACTTCTTTAAAAACAAAAACAAAAAACCGATCCCTGCAAACATAATTCCTGAAGGGAGACGTGAATGATGCTGCAAGAACCATCTTTTATATGAAAATGACTATTTTATAATACCAATGTTACATTTTCTGAAACGTAGCAGACAGGATGTTCAAAGATTCTTTGGTGGCCTCTTGTTTCTTGTTTCCCTTTCTAGATGTGTGCTTTTCTCAGCTGTTTTCAGCTTTGGGACCAAAGGGATTGTTGACATTTTCCCAGCAAGCTTAGTCTCATGACTATGTTCTTCTCCCAAACAAAAATTGATAGGTAAATGCATTGAACAAATATATAACAAGAGATAAAAAGCAATATTAAATAATAGTACATTATGTGATTTATGTTTTTTGATGTCAGAAGTTTGTGCTTTGGGTGAAATACTTGTAAAACTGCTGTTTTCTTCACTACTCCTGTACACATATTTCACCATGTGGTCACAAAAATTATAGTCTGGAGACAAGTGCTTTAATATGTTCTCGAACCCATTGTTGGAACTTGGTTTAAACGTCAGTGAGCCAAAAGGAAACTACCCAGTGTTGATTGCTAGCTAGGAGTAAGGAGCCCCTTTGGTTTTCTGCAAAATATTTTACCACATGCTCTCCCTATATCTCACTGTATCATAGTTCCAAGAGGTCCTAAAATGACTGTGCATGGATTTCCTCCTTTGCTTTTGTGATGTTGTTGTCTCGTGGGTTTGGTCAGGGTTAGTAGTTTGCCAGGAGTGTAATCCATTGAATAGCAATCCGTAGTCACAGAATCTTGCGACTGACATTTTCTTTATGGTGGTTGGCACTGAGACAATGTTGCTTACAGATTTTGATAGTTTTTTCTCCAGCATTCCACGCAGTGTGGACGACAGGCAAAGAGAGCTTTGGAATATATAAACGGGATTCTTTGAAAAATCCATACAGTATTGGATTTAGGCTCATCTTAATACAATCACTGCCAATATGACATGACAACACTGTTTCATGTTTGTGTATGTGGTAGTGAAATTAAGGAGCAGCTCTTTTTAAGAGTGAGTTTCAGCAAACACTGTTGATAAAAAGCATCCTTCTAAGACCTTCATGTACTACCTATGATGCAATAATTTAATATTCCTATACATATTATAGGGAGAAAAAAATTTAAATGCTTGTAAAAGGAATACAGTTTAGAGGGTTAATATGTCAGTTTGTTCAGACATATACCATGAAAGAAAACTTAGTGGTAGCAATAAATCTTCTGAAAGGACTTCTTACATTCATGCACCTTTAAAACATCTAAGTAATTAAAATTATGCCCTGTGAAATTTAAAATGGAGATGTATTCAGACAGATTAGAAAAATTCAAACATTTGAATAAATCTGTCAGTTAACACTGATTAATTTTGGGACCTTCTCCATCCAAAACTAGTTTACTGGTAATTAGTACTTTGGCTTCTAAATCAGCAAAAGTCAGTTATTCAGGGTCTGTATTTTCTGGTTGATTGGTTTTTTGAGAACCTTCATTCTTTGCCTTATATGTTATGTCTTTTGACTTTACCGTTTCACCACTGAGAACTGCTCTCTCAGAAGTACAGAAGAAAAGGTGAAACTCATCGGGTGAGTTGGTATGAATGGTAAGAGGAGGAAGAGGAGGAGTCTAAAATAATCCTCAGTTTTTGGATTACTTGAATTCCATTAAATCTGGTTTTTTCCTTACTTTACACTTACTTTCTTCTGTTCATTCCTATAAACCACAAGGGCAAAATGCCACCTTATAAACAATTTTTCCTTTTACTCTGTTGTGCATGCTTGTATAATTCACATCTTTCTGTAGAGTTTTATATATCTTTTATCTAAAGTAATTTAAAACCAGAATGGGAGAGCAAGCTTAAGAGTTATTATTTACAAAGTCTTATAACTTTTAATGTTTGGTTGTAAGGAGAATGTGAATTTGCAGGTAAATGAATTGTACGGTAACCAAACATACCCCTTGGGTTTGGGAGAAATAGAGCCTGAAATGTGAAAGAATAAAAAAGGTACAAGGTACAAACAATTCTAACTGCCAGTGCCAAAGGGCTAATTTTTGAGCATATGAGCTTTATTGCAGTCTTGAAAAAATATTAACCATAGGTCCCATTCAGCTCTTTTGCTTATTAACCCTTATTAGTTCACAGATGGCTGATTTTTTTAAAAAATAGGCCTACTCTCAATAGAATATTTTCTAAAATTACATTCCATGATTATCTTGTTTTTCTGTAGAAAACTATACAGAAGATAAAATAGAATAGCTTCAGTGGGAATATAATTTAATTTTTTTAAGTTTTAAATAAATTTACTTCCATTGCAGTAAAAGAAATAGTTAACATGTATATTTTGGTAAAAGTATTCTCTGGTTATTTGCTTTGTCTTAAGTTTAAGTTATTTTTTACTCTTGATTTTTTTCCTTGTGATGATAAAAACATAAAAATTTATTGTTTCTGATCCTGACTAAGCCTATTACTTATTTTGGCTTTTGTTAGCAATTATATTTTTGAAATATCTGTTTTGTCTCTTTGGTTAACATGATGAGCATGAAGGCCAAATTATTTTTGAACTAGAGTCTTCATTTTGTTTAAAATATTTCTTACACTCATGACAAGCCAAATCAGCCTTTTGGAAGGTGCTATTGCTAACAGTGGGATAACTGGCAACAAAAACGCCCCCCCCTCCCATTTTTTTTTCTTTTAAATGGTTGGCTTTTACCAGAAAAGAGACATTTTTTTAAGTGGCAGAATTTATAGCCTATTATATGTCCAAAATTAGGACTGGGTTGTCAAGATTTTCTTTTGTTAAAGGAAATAAAAAGAAATATTGACATTACTGAATTTTAGTTCACTGTTCTAAATGTAAGATTCATTCCTTAATGCTTGGAATTTTGATGTCTCAAAATCAGACCAGTGGAAAGTGCTGAATTTGCATTTAAAAAGCTAAGAATACTTCGCACTTTAAAGTTTAAGTTTTACTCTGCCTAAATTAACGGTAAGCAGAGGAGCCCTGAACGCTACTTTGTTTATACAATCCTGTTAAAGAATATAATTTATGTTTTTTAAGTCTGTATCTTTCATCTGTTTAAGCTATGTAAATCATTTTAAAATGTAATTAAAAAAATTTTTTTCTAACAAAAATCTCCCAAGAAACAGCATTTCCAATGGTGATAAATATTGTTATTATGTACTTATGTATTCCCTGTATCTGAACACTTAATTGCTGCCTCACAAGAAAATAGAACATTTATGTTAAAAATAAAGTCTGTTCTTCTTGAGAGTTTTTTTCTCTGTACTTTTATGAATGTTGCCTCAATTCAGATTTTCTTTTCAGACACGTGTAGGCTGAAGTAACTTACAAGTAGAATATTATTTTTCACAAATGTATAGGAAAATGAGTGTGTTACGTAGCAGGACATATAGTATTATCAGTTGTTACTACTTCCTTACGATTTCTTTACTTTCTCTAGAACTTAAAGTACCTGATCTCTGTGGTAAGTGATAAGCACACTGAAAGATAATACGTGTGTATAAGTAATTCCGTGCTTCATAGTTTTTAGAGATTTAGCTGGGACAGTCACCCTATTTTATCCGGAATTACACATAGAGGATTTTTTCTTTTTGTTTTGGTATTTTATTCCTTCAAAATCAGCTGTGTTCTTCCTTTCATATACTGGCTTATACATGCAGGATAATTGTTTAGGCTCAGGGATTTAATCTGTGTGCACAGAACAGAACTAGTCAGATGTGCCCCGGGGAAGGCTGCACACAGTGTGTAACACCTAGAAAACAGGACACCATTTCAGTGAAGTTAAAAAGTCGTCACAGCAGTTGGTCATGAAAAGTCATCTAATTACATTGTAAAAATTTTTTTAAATTATTTAATTGTTTTTAAGTGTTTGTGGAATACAGTATCTTCTTTTTTAAAAAAAATTAGATGTTTATTTTTAAGAGAGAGCACAGGTGGGGGAGAGCACAAACCTATGAACTATGAGATCGTGATCTGAGCCAAAGTCAGACGCTCAACTGACTGAGCCACTCAGGTGCCCCAGAAGTGTCCTCTTTAAAGCAGTTGCCTGCCAATATATATCAATATCAGGCTCTTTTCTTGGCTAAGATAAGGTGTGCTTTTACAATACCTTTATTTTAAACTTCTGCTAGAACATGGGATTATAATACAAATAGCCTTTGTATCTCACTGGTTTAGTGTTTTTCAAACTAGGTCTTGAAATGAATTTGACGGGTCTAGCCAGCATTTAAAAAAAAATGAATCAGAATAGAAAAAAATAAGTGTTCATACATAAGGAGAGTCTTATTTGTGTGAAAACTTTTGCTGGACATAGAAATACATAGCATCAGGCTGTAAAGTGAGTTGGAAGCAAAGTGGTTTGAGAAATAGTCTGACTCCAGAGATCGTTTTTGTGCGTATGTCTTTGGGCTGCTCTGCTGTCCTAACAGAGAGGAGACTGGAGTCTTGAAGACATTGCTTCTACTTCCCTTTTAGTAAGTATATCCAAATTACTAGTTTGGTAAAAAAATAAAATACTAGTTGTCTCTGCAGTTAGCATCTTCCTTAAACTGAGAGTTCACCTCATTTGACTTCTGTTTGCGGATATGGATGGTCTTCCTAAGTCATTAGGTTTTATAGAAGACCGTCATGGAGGCTCTCCTGTTAGAAAGCAGGAATACAACCATTCATCTCAATTCCGTGCCTTGACACAGTTATTTCTGAGATCACTGGGATCATTCAGAGGAGATGCAGAAAAAGACCTGGGTTTAGGGCCACAGTTTGGGAACCAGTTCTGGCTCAGCAGCTTAATGGTCATGGGATCTCGAGCAAAGGAGTGAGCTCTTTGAGCCTCAGATTTCTTATTTATGAATTGAAGGAACTGCTGATCGTGCTGTCCTTAAATGACTACTAGAATGTGAAAAAAAACTTATAAAATTGGGAACAAACACTTGTTATCATCTCCTTTGTATTTTATTCCATAACTTTATTCATTCCTTATGAAAGCCAAAAGTTTTCAGTCATAGAAAAATGTCCCGTATAATTCATTTTAGCTTGTAAAGAGATTATACAGTTAACCCCTGAAAAACAGTTTTTTTTCCCATAAAGATATTGGAAAAATTTTAAAGGTTTTTGACAATTTGCAAAAACTTACAGATGAACTGCATAGCTTAGAATTACCCCCCCAAATGAGAAGAAAGGTAGCTCATGAATGCATAAAATATATGTAGATAGTGGCCTATTTTATTATTTACTACCACAAAAGATACACAAATCTATCATAAGTGAAAGTTTATCAAAACTTTAGTGCACACACAACTATATATGGTGCCATTTGCACTGAGGAGGAATGTAGACAAATATGAAGATGCAATATCATGTCAACTGCATAAAGTCATAGTACATGCTGTTACTGTAATTTCATTTACACCTGTTGCTGTTACAGTAACCACACACACGGTGTGACTAACATCACGAGCAGTTTGTCTCTCCAGTAAATTTCATATGGCAGTTAAAAGTGATCTTGCAGTTTTCTTGTATTTTTCATCATGTTTAGTGCAATACCATAAACCTTGAATAACACCATGGGACTCATACAGAGTGCCACTAGAGATGCCGGAAGTTCCCCTAAAAGCAGAAAAGAGTGGAATTGCTTGATAATGTGCCATAGACTGAGGTCTGAAGCTGCAGTGGCAACATTTTCAAAATAAATTCAATAGAAGGACCATTATTTAAAAAAAAAAATGTGAAGCCATTGTAGTTACATCAGCAAGCATGAAAACCTTGCAAAACACCTTCTTTTAAAATCTCATATTAAAAATGCAGCTTTTATGAGGATGCAGGATTACTGTAAGAAAGGCGTATGTGTAATCTAATACAAGAAAACCCAAAATCATTTTATGAGGTTAAATGCAGGCTCTAAAGCGGGAGTTAATGCCAGTAAAGGGTGCCACAAGTTTAGAAAGTGGTTTGGCTAGGGACACCTGAGTAGCTCAGTCAGTTGAGCATTTGACTTTGGCTCAGGTCATGATCTCACATCACGGTTCATGAGTTTGAACCACACATTGGGTTCACTGCTATCAGCGTGGAGCCTGCTTCAGATCCTCTGTCCCGCTCTCTCTGCCCCTCCCCTGCTCATTCTCTCTCTCTCTTCCAAAAATAAACATTTAGAAAGTGCTTCAGCTTAAAAAATGTAAAGATAACAGAATGACTTTCCTTACGAAAGCCAAAAGTTTTCTTTTGGCCAAGAGGCAGCAGATGAGTTCCCAGACATCATTAAGAAAATAATCAAGGAGAAAGGATATCTGCCTGAACAGGTTTTTAATGCAAATGAAAGCACCCTATTCTGGGGGGGGAAGGGAGGTAATGCCACAAATGATATTTAATAGTAAGGAAGTGAACACCAGGATTTAAGGCAGGAAGGGATAAGCTAACCCCACTGTTTTGTGCAAATGTAGTTGGGTTTATGATCAGTACTGCCCTTATCTATAAAGCTGCTAATCCCCAAGCCTTGAAGGGAAAAGAAAAATACCAACAGTCTTTTGGTTGTACAAGAAGGTCTGGACAGTGAGAACCCTTTTTCTGGATTGGTTCCATTGAGGCTTTGTCCCTGAAGTCAGGAAGTAACTTGCCTGTGAGAGACTGCCTTTTAAAATTCTTCTGATACTGGACAGCGCCCCTGGAGCCTATGAGTTCAACACCAAAGACATCAAAATGGTTTACTTGCCCCTAAACACAATGTCTCTAATCTGGCCTTATAGATCAGGGGTCATAAGGACTCTTAAGGCTTGTTACACACTGTACTTAATGGAAGAAGGTGTCAACACTGTCGAAGAGAAACCTGATAGAACATCATGAAAGTCTTGAAGGATTACACCACTGGAGATGGCTGGCATCATTGTTAACAGAAAAAGCCATGAAAGCCACGAATCCTAACAGAAAAAATGGCTACTGGAGAATATTGTGTCCAGATATTGTGCATGACTTCACAGGACTTATGACAGTCAATCAAGGAAATAATGAGAGATTTTGGATGTTGCAAAAAAGAGGGGTGTGTGTGTGTGTGTGTGAGAGAGAGAGAGAGAGAGAGAGAGAGAGGGAGGGAGGGAGAACAGTTTCAATATTTGGATCTTGGAGAAATTCAAAAGCTAATGGACCACACCAGAGAAATTAAAATATTTGATGGAGATGAATGCTACCACACCAGTGCCAGATGAGGAGGAAGAAGATGTAGAAGCAGCAGCACCAGAAAACATTGACATTAGACAATCTGGCAGAAGTATTCTGGTTATTCATGACTACTTTTGACTTATTTCGTAACATGGACCCTTCTGTGATACAGGCACTGAAATGAAAGCAAATGGTGGAAGGAGGATTGATACCATATAGAAATATTTTTAGAGAAATGAAAAGGCAAGTCAGAAACGACAGTGTATTTCCGAAAAGTTAGCAGTGCATGTGCCTAACTTTCCTTCCTACCTGTTCCACCTCCTCTGCCTCTGCCGTCCCAAAGACCATGAGATCGACCCTCCTCCTCGTCCTCAGCCGGTGCACTACTCAATGTGAAGATGAGGATGAAGACCTTTATGATGCTTCCACTTAATAGTAACTAATCATTATTCCGTTACTGTAATAAACTTATCTGTTGATTATGTTGTGTCTTCATAAAAATCTAATGATTGTATGTCAGGAACTGCACGAGATGTTTTTGTCATTATCGTATTGCCTAAGTATTCATTGTGAAGAACATTGTGTGCAAGACGAAGTGGATAACCTATCCCTACATAGGCATTAAGGTAAGTGATATTTAATATAAGATTAATGTGTTTTGATTTATATCATTGCTTTCAACAAATTCCATTACAATATGCCTCTCATAGTTGAAGCAACTGTATCAGCCTATCATCACAGGGTTAGTGGTTTTTAAAATTGTACTCTTTTCCAATACTGTATTATGAATGACACTACTATTTAATAGATGCCATAAAAATATAACAGTCCATTCATTATAGACTAGGCTACTGTGAAGCAATCATATTGATGCTGCTTCACTATCAATGTGTGAACTGTTATACCTATGAATAAATATGAATTTCTTTTTTTACACTATCTTCACTTTTGATGTCTTAGTGTTAGTAATACATAGCATCTATGGTGCTTTTTGTAAGATGTAGATGCTGCTGATTTAGGTACTAACAAATGATTAAACTTGTTGACATATGGTGTCAGTAAGTTACAGTACAGTGCTGCAAATGTATCGCCTCTTATGATTTTTTAATATTTTCTTTAGCTTGCTTTATTAAAATACAGTAGATAATAAAACCTACATAACATGCTATTGGCAAGCCTTCTGGTCAATAGTAGGCTATTAGTATTTTAGTTCTAGGGGAGTCAAAAGTTACACACGGACTTTTAACTCTACATAGGGGTGGAGGTAGCTGACCAGGGATAACTGTATAGTCGAAGATATTGAACTGAAATCAACAAATAGGTAACACTTGATAGCTTACCAAGTACCAGGCACCTTATATGTTAACTGTTTACCCTAATCTTAATAATCCAATAAAGCCAAACACTCCTATTTTTACCATCTTGTAGATGACCAAATTGCAATTAGATGAACTCTTCCATGGTCATCTGGGAAACGTCAAAGTCTGGCTTTCAACCAAGCCTGACTGCAGAATTCAAACACAAAGCCTCAGTGCTACATCCAGAACAGTAACACAGGTGTTCAGTATCGTTGCAGATTATGTGCTATTGGGTCATTGCCTCATTTTCCTTTGTCATCGTCTTTGTTGCTTTAGCTACTGGTAGCTTGGTTCAGAGGGTGAAGAAAAAGGACACAACTTAGACACCAATTCCTTACCAAAGAAGTTACTGACATGAATTCTCAAGCTCTGTTAGTTTTAATGTTGCACAGGTGCAGAAATTTCATGAAGTATTTTAATTTGGAAGCACAACTTTTAGAGAAGCAGAAGCTGCTTTCGATCACATTGGTAGAGGTTTTTTTTTAACCTGACATTTTAAGGAAAAGACAAAATTAATTAATTTTTTAAAAATCATAAGTGTATTCTTTAATCCCATGCCCTATTTCCCCCATCCCCCCACCCAACTCCCTTCTGATAACCATCAGTCTATAGTTAAGACTGTTTCTTGGTTTGTCCCTTTTTTTTCTTTTTTTTTCTTAAAGTCCACATGTGAGAGAGAGCATATGGTATTTGTCTTTCTCTGGCTGACTTATTTTACTTAGCATTATACTCCCTGGCTCTATCCATGTTGTTGCAAATGGCAAAATTTTATTCTTTATTATGGCTGACTAATATTCCATAATAAACATAAATATATATATACACACACATATACATATACCATATCTTTATCCGTTCATCTATCAATGGACACTTTGGCTGCTTCCATAGTTCAACTATTGTAAATAATACTGTAGTAAACAGGGGTGTATATATCCCTTTGAATTAGTGTTTTTGTTATTTTGGAACTAAATACACAGTGATTACTGGGTCATAAGGTAGTTCTATTTTAAATTTCTTGAGGAACCTCTATACCGTTTTTCAGTGGCTGCACCGTTTGCATTCCCAAACTGTGCACAAGGTTTCTTTTTCTCTACATCCTTGCCACAACTTGTTTCTTGTGCTTTTGCTTTTAGCCAACCTGACAAGTGTGAGGTGATACCTTATTGTCGCTTTGATTTATATTTCCCTGATGATGATGTTGAACATCTTGTTGTGTGTCTCTTGTCCATCTGGATGTCGTCTTTGGAGAAATGTCCGTTCATGTCTTGTGCCCATTTTTTAATTGGATTACTTGTTTTTTGAGTGTTGATTTGTAGGTGTTCTTCATATGTTTTGGACACTATATCTTTAGTGTATATGACACTTGCAAATATCTATTCCCATTCAGTAGGCTGCCTTTTAATTTTGACTGTCCTTTGCTCTGTATAAACTTTGCATTTTGATGTAGTCCCAATAGGTTATTTTTGGTTTTCTTTCCCTTGCCTCAGGAGACATGCCTAGAAAAATGTTGCTATGGACAAGGTCATTGAGATTACCGCTTGTGTTCTCTTCAAAGACTTTTATGGCCTTGAGTCTTAAATTTAGGTCTTTAATCCAATTTGAGTTTATTTTCGTGTATGGTATAAGTGGTCCCATTTCTTTCTTTTGCATGTTACTGTCCAGTTTTCCCAACACAATTCATTAAAGAGACTTTTCCCCATTGGATATTTCATTCCTTCTTTGTTGAAGATTGATCATATAACTGTGTTTATATCTGAATTTTCTGTTCTATTTCATTGGTGTATTTTTATGTCAGTACCATACTGTTTTAATTACTACCACCTTGTAATGTAACCTGAAATTTAGAATTTAGAATGACGCCTCCAGGTTTTTCTTTTTCAGGATTGCTTGAGCTATTTGGAGTCTTTGGTGATTGCATACAAATTTTAGGATTGTTCATTCTGTGAAAACTACTGTTGGTATTTTGATAGGAATCGCATTAAATCTGTAGATTGCTTTGCGTAGTTTAGACAGTTTAGCAGTATTTTTTCATCAGCGTTATAGTTTTCAGAGTCTTACACCTCTTTGGTTAAGTTTATTCCTAGGTATCTTACTGTTTTTGATATAGTTATAAATGGGATTGTTTTCTTAATTTCACTTTCTGCTCCTTCATTAGTGTATAGAAATGCAACAGATATCTGTTCATTGATTTTTGTATCCTTTGATTTTACTGAATTCATTGATCAGTTCTAGTAATTTTTTGGTGGTTATTGGGATTTTATATATATATATAGTATCGTGTTATCTGCAAATGGTGAAAGATTGAACTCTTCTGTACCAATTTGGATGCCTTTTATTTTTATATGTTGTCTAGTTGCTGTGGCTGTGGCTTCCAGTACTGTTGCATAAAAGTGGTGAGAGTGGACATCTTTGTCTTGTTCCAGACCTTAGGGTAAAAGCTATCAGTTTTTCACCATTGAAGATGATGTTGGCTGTGGCTTTATCCATGTATGCCTTTATTATGTTGTGGTATGTTCCCTCTACGCCTGTTTTGTTGAGGGCTTCTATCATTAATGGATGTTGTACTCTGTCAGATGTTTTCTTCTGCATCTCTTGAAATGACCATACGGTTTGTATCCTTTCTCTTGTTGATGTGATGTACATGTTGTTTTTGCAAATATTGAACCACGCTTGCATCCCAGGAATAAATCCCACTTGATCGTGTGGGATTGTTTTTAATGTATTGTTGGATTTGGTTTGTTATTATTGTGTTGAGGATCTTTCCATCTATACTGAAGAGAGATACTGGCCTGTAGTTTTTTGGGGTTGTTTTTTTTTTTTTTGTGGTGTCTTTATCTTGTTTTGGTATTAGGGTGATACTGTCCTCATAGTGAACTTGGAAGTTTTCCTTCCTCTTGTATTTTTTTGGAATAGTTTGAGAAAAACAAGTATTATCTCTAATTTTTTTTTAAAGTTTATTTTGAAAGAAAGTGTGTGCAAGTGAGGGAGGGGCAGAGGGAGAGAGAATGAATCCCAAGTAGGCTCTTCACTGTCAGGGCAGAGCCCAATGCAGGGCTTGAACTAAAAAACTTTGAGATCACGAACTGAACTGAAGTCAGCCACTTAACCAATTGAGCCACCCAGGCGTCCCTATTAACTCTTCTTTAAATGTTTGGTAGAATTTGCCAGTGAAGGCATCTGGTCCTGGACTTTTGTTTTTGTGGGAGACTTTTGATAATAGATTCAATTTCATTCCTGGTAATTGGTCTGTTCAAATTTTCTATTTCTTTCTGCTTTAGTTTTGCTAAGTATGTTTCTAGAATTTATCCTTATCTTCTAGGTTGTCCAACCTGTTGGCATATGGGTTTTCATAATGCTGTTATAATTGCTTATATTTCTGTGGTGTTGGCTGTTCGTTCTTCTCTTTCATTAATGATTTTATTTGGGTCCTCTTTTTAATGAGTTCTGCTAGAGGTTTATCAATGCTGTGATCTTTTCAAAGAACCAGTTTCTAGTTTCATTGATGTGTTGTTCTATTTTTTTTTTAAGTTTCTATTTTATTTATTTTGCTCTTTATTATTTCTTTCCTTTTGCTGGGTTTGGGTTTTATTCTAAATGTTCTAACTCCTTTAGGTGTAAGGTTAGGCTGTTTTGAGACTTTTCTTCCTTCTTGAGGTAGGCCTATATAGCTCTAAACTCTTTTAGAATCAGTTTTGCTGCATCCCAAAGAACTTGGACCATTGTGTTTATTTTCATTTGTTTCCATGTAATTTTGATTTCTTTGATTTCTTGGTTGACCCATTCATTGTTTAGTAGAATATTATTTAACTTTCAACTATTTGTGCTCTTTCCAGATGGTTCTTGTGGTTGATTTCTGGTATCATAGCATCTGGTCAGAAAAGATACATGCGATGACTTGGACTTCTAAAAATTTCTTGAGACTTGTTTTGTGGTCTAATATGTGTTTTACTCTGGAGAATGTTCCATGTGCACCTGAAAAGAATGTGTATTTTGCTATTTAGGATGGGATGTTCTGAATCTGTTAAATCCATCTGGTCTAGTGTATCATTCAAAACCATGGTTTCCTTGTTGATTTTCTGTTTGGATCATCTGTCCATCAATGTGACTGGGGTATTAAAAGTCCCCTGCTGTTGTGTTATGGTCAATTATTTCCTTCATGTTTGTTATTAACAGTTTTATGTATTTGTGCACTCCAATGTTGGATGCGTAAGTATTTATAATTGTAACATCTTGTTAGATTCTTCCATTTATTATTATATACTGTACCTCTTTGTCTCATTACTATCTTTGTTTTAACGTCTAGTTTGTTCGGGGCTGGTTGGCTCAGTTTGAAAAGAAAGTGACTCTTGATCCTCAGAGTGGTGAGTTTGAGCCCCATGTTGGGTGTAGAGATGAATAAACAAACCTTAAAAAGAATAATATTGTATAGTTTGTCTGATACAAGTATTGCTATCCTGGCTTTCTTTGGACATTCATTTGCTTGATAATGTCTCTCTACTCTTTTTTTTTTTTTTTTTTTGAGAGAGAGAGCAGGTGCGTGCATGTGTGCACATGGGGGAGGGGCAGAAAGAGAGGGAAACAATCTGTGAAGCAGGCTCCAGGCTTAGCTGTCAGCACAGAGCCTGATGCAGGACTTGAATCCACCAACCTCAAGATTATGACCTGAGCTGAAGTCAGATGCTTAACCGATGGAGCCACCCAGGCTCCATTCCCTCGCTTTAAAGATGTAGGTCTTTAAGCATCTGATTCAGCCTAGGTCATGATCTTGCTGTTCCTGAGTTTGAGCCCTGCGTCATGCTCTATGCTTGACAGCTCAGAGCCTGGAGCCTGTTTTAGATTCTGTGTCTTCCCCCCCCCCTCTCTCCCCCTTCCCCCTTGCCCCCTGTGTCTCTCAAAAATGAGTCCTTTATAGGCAATTATATAGATGAGTCTGGTCAAAATTAATGTTTTTAATGTTTATTTTTGAGAGAGAACACGAGTGGGGGCGGGGCAGAATACAGACTCTGAAGCAGGCTCCAGGCTCTGGGCTTGAATCCACGAACCATGAGATCATGACTTCAGCTGAGCTGGACACTTAACCAACTGAGCCATGCAGGCACCCCCAAAATTAATTTTTTAATCCTAATTTGGTACAGCCATTTTAGAGGCCAAAATGAAATCACCTAGATTATAATTTAATATGTGAGCCCAGGGGCACCCAGGTGGCTCAGTCAGTTGAGTGACCTCTACTCAGGTCATGATCTCATGGTCCAAGCCCTGCACTGGGCTGTGTGCAGACAGTGCAGAACCTGCTTCGGATTCTCTTTCTCTCTGCCCCTCCCCCCATGTGCGTGCACACACAGTCTCTCAAAATAAACTTAAAAAATGTGAACCCAAAGACACAAGAAAATAACAGTGTATAAGGTTAATAGTGGTTATTCCTGGATGTTTTTCATAAATGAATGGGTATTATTTTGAGGTGAGGAAAAAAGAAACTTTTTTTAATGTAAAAACACGCATTTCAAAATCTTACCTGTTAGCACCACCCAGATCTCTTTGTGGTATTTACTTTTTGGACTTTGATCATTTATTTATAGCACTGAGTGAAGAACCATGTTTTGACTTGAAATGTCAACAGCAATTTTGGGTTTTGTTTTTTTTTTTTAAGTATTTATTTTGAGAGAGAGCAGGGTAAGGACAGAGAATCCCAAGCAGGCTCACACAGCCAGCATGGGGCCAGATGTGGGGCTCAAGCCCAAGAACCAGGAGATCATGGGGCGCCTGGGTGGCTGAGTTGGTTGAGCGTCCAACTTCAGCTTGGGTCATGATCTCACGGTTTGTGGGTTCAAGCCCTGCATCGGGCTCTGTGCTGACAGCTTGGAACCTGGAGTCGGCTTCCAATTCTGTGTGTTCCTCTCTCTCTCTGCCCCTCCCCTGCTCATGATCTGTCTCTGTCTCTGAAAAATAAATAAATTAATTAAAAAAAGAACTAGGAGATCATGACCTGAGCTGAAATCAAGAGTCAGATGCTTAACTGACTGAGCCATCCAAGTGCCTCACCAAGGTCAGTTTTTAATTCAACTTTTTAGTGTTTTTAAATGGCACATTAAAAAAGGAGGAGGCATTTTATTTAAGCTTGGCATATTGATGTGACTAATCCTATTTCATAGGTTTTCATTGCCTTATTTAAACACCTTACTATTACAGGTTTTAAGTGCATTACTTAAAGTACTGCTGAATTAATATTTAAAATTTGTTTTTCCTTCCAAATTTAACCTCAGTATCCCAAGATTCTTGGGCTGCTTCACTGCTCAAAGAAAACACAGGGCCCTGCCAATAGTGTGGAAGACTGAAATAAACTAGATCCATTCTGGCTTTCTTTTTCTTATTCCTGCCCTCAGCAAGTCAGGTTAAATACTTTGCTTATATTTCATTGGTTATTGTTTCTAGACTCAAAATTTTGGTATTTTGATGGTTTGTATTTTGTTACTGAGTGTATTCACACAAAGAACATACACATTCTGTTTCCCATATTTACAAAGTCCCTTCGGTATGAAGTTAAAAAGAATCAGTCTCACAATGATATTAATTGCCTTGGTTTTATTTTCATTCTGTGTTATCTAGATCAATTCAAACTACCTACCTTTTTACTACTATGGTCCTGAGGTAAAACCCAAATTTTTGAATAGGTTAACTATAATTGCATTTGTGTTGAATACTTCAGGAAATAAACTTTTTTGTTTTATGCCATCTTGTAATCTTTATTAAAAGAGGCTGAGTAAAATAGAACACAAACTTCCTTTTGTTCTTAAGCTGTGAAGACCTCTACATTTCCAGATGGTCTATAAAGATAATTATGTGAAATAAATATCCATAGTTGAAATACAAACACTTTGTGCAAATACCAAAACCTATTTTTTAAAAAAAATAAATTTTGTTTCTAACCATATCAGAGCTATGTTTTACAGTTAATGAAAGATTTCAAAAAATACAAAGTTACATCAATTTTATCATAATATGCCCTGGTATTCCTATTCCTAATTTGTAAAGTGGTTGTAAGAAAGATTAGACAATTTTTAGTTCTTTGGGGGCTTTTCAAAGGTTAAATCCATTCTTATTTGGCATTAAAAAGTAGGAGAGATTATATTCTCCCAATTTAATATAAAAACCATACATTTACTTTGAGTTCTCAGCCTACTTTTGGTTAAAGTTAATTAATTTACTTCTTATTGAATGTTTGATCTAGATTTAGACAAATAGCAACTGATCACCTTTCTGTTCTATGTTTATCCTGTCGTTGCTTTCACTCCCTACTAGTATGTGGTTCGTTTCCTTTATTAGTAACCTAGGTGTAATATAGCCAGATTTCGGTTTCTGGCCTCTAAATTAATGACTGAACTTCAAATAATACTGAAACAATACAGTTACTTTCATTTTAATAACAAAGTTTTCAATGTGCTCTTCAAAAATGCAATTGTTAGATCTGTTGAAATTATAACTGAACTTGCTAATACAGTTAATTGCTTTTGGATTAAAGGAGCAACCACGTACTCTGTATTGAGAGAAGAGATTTTAAGAGAATCTAAGGACCAAATAAAAATCTACTGTGTGTGGGTTTGGGTTTTTTTTTTTTTTTTTTTTTTTTGAGGACTTTTGTTCTTTCTTTGGAATTTGAAAGCAGTGTCTGTACACATTTGTAGTCTGGGATTCAGGGTTCTGGCTTGGAGAGACCAATGGTTTTCCTCTGTGTTGGGGTATCTTTGTTTATACACAATAACATGCATGTGAAAGATATACACAAATTATTTCTGAACTAATGCATTAGTGAAAGCAAATTAAAGAAAAATGGTACAAACTCATGATATAAAGTTAGCGTGTGTGTTTTTTTTTTTTTGGAAGTTTTCAAAGTTGAGAGCAGAGAGCCACCATAGGCATAGAATTTAGATTATGAATCACAACCCTTAGTGTTCAGCCAAGATTTAATCACCAGCAGTACTGCATTCTGGAGGATTTTACTGAATAAAGAGTTAAAATATCCTTCTGAAGGGATAACCAAATTAAAAAATTGGGAATAAGCATGAAAAGATTACATAATCTTTTCCTGAGTCCATGTTTCTGATCCTCAGACAAGGTCTTTCCAGCTTCTGCAGTACTGCACCACAGTAGCAATTTTCTGGAGAGCTCCTGGGTGGTTCATATTATAGCTAGGCCAGAGTGCTATGCATGGAGATGGACGGCACTTTACTCACCCTGGTTCATTTCCTCTATATACCGTGACTCAGACATTACAAGCCATTCTCTTATAAATGATCAGTAAGCTTGTTTAAAACTAGAAGTACACAGAAACTGCTAAGAACAACTTAGTTAAAATGTTTCCTTATGGAGATGCAATGGACTGGATGACAAAACTAAGACATCTGAAGAACTGCCTCAAAATAGGAGGATATGCAAGAAAAAAGAACAGGATATTGACTGACACATATATACAATGGCTGTGTGCTCATTAGCTTACACTAACTTCCCTCCAGTAAGGTAACCGTTTTCCCATAGTAATCAAACAGAGCCTCAGAGGATGTCACCCACAAAAAGGAAAAAGTGGAAAAATAAGACCATTTCTTATTGATCATATAGAGCAATATGTATAAGGATATATGTATCCTTATATTGTATAAGGATAAGTTGTTTAGCATTTTTCCCTCATTCAGAAAGAAGTTCCTCGGTAATTTCAGGAATACTACTGCCATTTGCTTAGGGATTGTCCTCCCCTTGTTTTCTTTTCAAAAAGAATATGAATACTGTACATTATGGTAGCAAACTGTAAAAAAAAATCAGCCTGTACACACCTGTACAATATCTTGAATATTACTAGACAGTCTTGTGGTTTAGGGGATGGTTTATGTTTCTACAGAGCATGGATTTAGCAAACAAATCATCCTGCTACTTCCCTATGAAAACTCAACCATGGAAGAGGGGTGTCCATGATTTTGTATGAAGGAAAAAAACTAAGTAATACTACATTTTAGACCCCAGGAGGAGAAAAGCACCAAGTTCTCTGTGATTTCATGAAAGCAAATTGAGTTCTCAAATCTTAATCTATTTTTCTAGCTAAAGACAAAACTGGTCTGGTTCTAGTGCTATTTTCCACAACAGAAAACTCCCCCTGCTACAGTTTTAAAAACCAACCCCAAATCCCAACCCAGTTTACATGCTGTCTTTATCCACATATAGAATTCTCACAGCCAGCAAGGCAACTTGAACATAAAAGGCTTTCCAAAGAAATAAGCCCAACTCCTTATTTACAGAATTATTCCTTCCTCCTGTTTTGAAATAAGTTTTGGTATCTTTTCACACTCAATGGTTTGTAATATTTTCCACATATTATCAATAGCTGCAGATCCAGGATATTGAAGAGATAGTCTATTCAAATGTGGTCCTTACCATATGTTTAAAGTTGGCTGAAAAGTGTTATATTCACAAACACGATGCTTTTGTGTATGGGTTACAATATAAACTCCTTTCCACAAAGGCAGTATGTTGTAAAATTGATGTCTCAAGGCCACTGACGTGACAACATTATTTCAATCAAGCATTAAGAAGTTCATCATCTGAGTGTCCAATAGCATCTGGGTTAGAAAGTGGATCCAAGTCTGCAAATAGATTGAACCAGGCTGACATGTCTTGGTTACCACTGCTGGGAGCTATTAAAGAAGAAAAAACAGAGAAGAGTGTTAGATATTTGAAATCACGTTACTGTACCATTTATGTGATTTTAAAGTAGATGCTTCTTCTGAATAAAAAAAATTAAGACGATTGAAAAGAATAAGCTATCAATTTTATCTCCTTGATAATTTTGAGAAGCAAATGCTGGTGCTTTGCTGAAGACTTTATATGTAAGTATTTTCATGCTGCTCTGAGAAATGACAAAAAAGTGAAAAGACAAAAAAAAAAAGGTGAAAAGGCAAGTGGTAGTAAAGTCTTCTTAGAAACACTGAGATAGGGGCACCTGGGTGGCTTAGTCGATTAGATGTCCAACTTCAGCTCAGGTCATGATCTCAAAGTTCGTGAGTTCGAGCCCCATGTCAGGCTCTGTGCTGACAGCTCAGAGCCTGGAGCCTCTTTCAGGTTCTGTGTCTCCTCATGTCTCTGCCCCTTCCCCACTCTCTCTCTCTCTCTAAAACAAACATTTAAAAAAAACCCATAATTCATTGAAGTCTCTTCAGGTATGGTTCAAAAGTAAAAGTAACATTTGTTCCTACGAAGATGGAACATCACATGTGTAAATGTGTTCAAAAATCTACGTTATAAAATACTAAAATATTTAGCATAAAGGGAAGAAAATCCTTTTGATCCAATTACATGGACATACCCAACAGTTCCCATTTTGGTTTACAGCAGTTTCATTTTTTCCCATGTGCACTTTACAAATTCTTGATAAATATTTTATAGAGTGGATTGTGTTCATGTGCAACTTTCTGTTAACCAATTCTCTGTCACCTCTCTGTGTAGACTAGAAAACCATATATATCAATAGTCTACAGGTTGTAGTGGGGCAAATATTTCAAGGATATACATTTAGGCTGAAGGCTGCACAATGACACAGTGAGTCATCTCAAGGCTAGGCTCTTTAGGGTCAGGGGTCCAGTAGCAGGGTTCAGACCTAGGGAACAATATAAAAACCTAGATATGAGATGAGTGATACAGTGAGCAGAGAACGAAAAGCACTCATAGCAGAGTCTAGGGCAACCCTCCTTTACAAAAATCATGGTTCCCACTTTCCACAAACCAGTGGACTAGAGTTTGGACTGTGGAGGATCCCATGCCTCAAAGATACGGACAGAGTGAGAGGCTTCTGTGTATGTCCACTTCTATTTCTAGAAACTCCCAAGTTAGTGTCAGTGATACCCACACAAATTCTGGCCTTGAGTCCTCAGCACGAACGTAATAATGGGCACGTCATTTAACCTCAGGGCTCCTGTTTACTCATCTGTAAAGTGAGAATTTATCATTAAACTAGGCTACCTGAGAGTGAACTAGGGGCCTATTAATAAGTATCCTGGAAAAGAGCAATACAGACGTACCTCAAGCAGCAAGAACATTTTCAAACAACCTAATCTTATACCTAAAGGAGATAGAAAATGAAAAACACAACCAAAACCAATAGAAGGAAATTAAGATTAGAGCAGAAATAAAATACAAACTAAAAAATCCCAATAAAACAGGTCAAACTGTGGATCTGGTTCTTTGAAAAGATCATAAAATTGATAAACCTTTAGACTCATTTAAAAGAACATCACAGAAAGAATTATAAAAGAATATTATGAAATGTTATGCCAACAAATTGGACAACCTAGAAGAAATGGATAAATTCACAGAAACATATCTCCCAAAACTGAATCAGGAGAAATAGAAAATTTGAACAGAACAATCAGCAATGAAATTGAATCAGTAATTTAAAAAAAAATCTCCAGAGGAGGTCCAGGCAAGATGGCAGAGAAATAGGACTTCAATACTTCCTGCCTGCATCTCTCAAACAAAGAAGGGCTGAATCCAAAGGACTCTGAACCACAAGAGACTGGGAGGAAAAGAAATGGAGTCTGCTAAGAAGACAACCTCATAGGTGCGTGACTGCAAACTAGGGAAGATAAAAACGGAGGCATGGAGGGGAGGGAGCCCCCTCTGTGGAGAGACAAAAGGAAGAGAAAGGGCAGCTAGGGAATCCTAGAACAGTCCCTGGAGGAGAGAAAAAACTCAGCCCAGGATGGAGAGAGATCGTATCATCCATCTCTAACGACAGGGGTTTGGAAAGAGATCCTATTCTTTCTAACTGTGGAGCTTTCTTTGGGCTGGGTGGCCCGGTCCCAGAACTTCCCTCCAGGATAGATGATACACAAGGGATCACAGTTGCAGTCAGCATCAGGAGGAACCAGTCCCCTACTCGATCCCCTGCTAGAAGTGCCTGGCTTGCGGGATTACATCCAGGGGCTATCATTAATGCGCATGGAGTAAGATCTGGAAACGAGGCTGGGTATGGGACATAGAACACGCCCACCTTGGCTTCACCCACGGCACAGGGAGATTGGACCCAAAAGAGTGATTTGCAACGCCTGGTTTGAGAAGGGACTTGGGGGGGGGGGAGTCACCGTTTTTCTCCCCACAACCACCAAGGTGGCCCACGGGACCCACAGTGGAGGCAAGACCTGCCTACACCAAACCACACCCATCTGCACTGGGTAGCTGCTTTGTTACCAGAGCCTGGATAGAGGATATGGAAACAGCCCCTCTCCCAAGATCAGCACTGATGCACTGCATTGCCATGTTAACTCTAGATCAGTTCTTTCTATTCAGATAGATTCTCCCTCATGTCGTTCTTCTCTCTCCCCGCCCCTGCACTGGGTATTCTGGTTATAGGATGGCTTAAACAGACATATATGATCCATTCTCTTGATGCATGTCCTATCTCCATGTTACCTCCCTTTCACCTTCTCTGAAGTAATCAGACTATATCATTTCTCTGGGTAACATTATCTTGGTTTTTTTTCCCTCCTCACCTCTTGCCATATTCTCCTTTTTCTCTACCTGAATTAAGCCTTTTAGTCTCTCTGCCTAGTCAAAGTTCAATTTCTCTTTCTCCCCACCCCTGTCATTTCTTTGTATATGCTCTTTTTTTAAATTTTTTTATTTTTTCTTAATAGTTTATTATCAAATTGGTTTCCATATAACACCGTGTTTCACCCCACACGTGCCCCCCCACCATGACCATCACCTCCCCCCGCCCCTCCCCCTTCAGTCCATGGTTCGTTTTCAGTAATCAACAGTCTCCCATGATCTGTGTCCCTCACTCTCCCCAGCTCTCTTTCCCCCTTCCTCTCCCCATGGTCCCCTGCCAGGTCTCTCCTGTTAGACCTATGAGTGCAAACATATGGTATCTGTCCTC
>PJEM01016007.1:0-27629 GCA_004023845.1 Helogale parvula | reverse complement strand
AGGCCCAAGGGTTTGGGTGATTACCCCCTTGGCAACTCCGTTTTGCTCAGCCACATATAAAGAGAACGGTTTGGAAATGTCTGGTAGGGCCAAGACCTGGGCTGACGTTAATGCCTGTTTTAGATTATCAAAAGCTGCTAGTTGAGCCAAGGGGGTGGATCCCCCTGCAGTTGCCTCATACAAAGGTTTGGCTAACTGAGCAAACCCGGGAATCCAGATACAGCAGTAGCCTACAATCCCAAGAAATTCTTGGACTTGTCGTTTGGTAGTTGGACGGAATAACTGAAGAACTGCTTGCACCCGGGAGACAGAAAGGGACCTTTTACCTTCCTGTAAGGTAGATCCCAGATAGGTCATGTGGGTTTGGCAGATTTGTGCCTTGTTCCCTGAAACTCGGTAGCCTAAGTGCTGTAGGGTCTGGAGGACTGCTTCTGTTGCCTCCTGATAGTAGTCTAGTCTGGTCTGGCAATCAGTAAATCATCGATGTCCTGTAAGATGGTAGCCTTAGGGCAATGGGCTCTCACTGGTAACAGGTCTTTGCTTAAGGCCTCCCCATATAGAGGGGCGCCTGGGTGGCTCAGCCGGTTAAGTGGCCGACTTGAGCTCAGGTCATGATCTCGCGCTTTGTGGGTTCAAGCCCAGCGTCAGGTTCTGGGCTGTCAGCTCAGAGCCTGGAGCCTGCTTGAGATTCTGTGTCTCCCTCTCTCTCAGCCCCTCCCCCACTCATGCTTGGTCTCTCTCTGTCTCAAAAATAAATAAACTATTAAAAAAATTTTTTTAAAGGCCTCCCCATATAGAGTGGGGGAGTTCTTGAATCCTTGGGGCATTCGAGTCCATGTCAATTGTCTGGTGGCCCCAATATCTGGATCTGTCCATTCAAAGGCAAATATTGGTTGACTAACAGGAGCCAGTGGAATGCTAAAGAAAGCGTCCTTGAGGTCTAACACAGAGTAAATAACATGATCCAGAGGAATGCCTCAAGAGGGTGTAAGGGTTAGGTACCGTCGGGTGTATAGTTTCCACCCTTGAGTTACCTCTCATAGATTTTGCACCGGTCTATAGTCATTAGTGCCAGGCTTATGGACTGGCCACAGAGGGGTGTTCCCAGGTGATTTACAGGGTATGAGAATACCTGCTTCCTGTAATCTCCGAATGTTTTGATATTCCCTGTTTTGCCTCTGGCCACGTTGGGTATTGTTTTATTCAAATTGGCTGAGCTAAAGCAAGGAATTGTGCCACCACCGGATCATGATGGGCAGCCAGCCCAAGGAGGTTCGTTTCAGCCCACTCCGTTGGGAATTTTTCCATTAGTCTCTTTATTAAGGGAGAACAGTTTAGCTCTTCTTTTTCCAGGGGATATAACAGATATTCTTCCACCAGAGCGCCAGTGACGAGGAACTTCGGAGCAGCATCTGATTGGAAATTTAAAGTTCCAGATTGTGGGCCAAAGGAGATGGTTGCCCTCAATTTTCTGAGTCAATCTCTTCCCAGCAAGGGATAGGGGCATTCTGGTATCACAAGGCAAGAGTGAGTTACTGTTCCTTTTCCCAAGTCTACAGTCCTCTGTGTCATCCAAGAATATGAAGCTGTTTTTCCTGTGGTCCCTTGTATCTGAGTTTTTAATTTGGTCACCAGTCCCAAGGGCATCTTAAGAACTGAATGTGCCACTCCCGTGTCAACTAAGAAATGAACATCGGTTTCCCCCACTCCTAACGTGACCATAGGCTCTTGGGGATCTAGTGGTTGAGAGCCTAGGCCCCGTCAGTCCTCTTCTTCTGTGAAGGAGAGGCCCTTGGGGGGAAGGAGGTCTCATTCGTTTTGTTGCATTTTGGGCATTCCCTTATATAGTGTCCTTTTTCTTTGCAATATGTGCATTGATCCTTTCCAAGAGGGGGTCTTTTTTTTTTCTTTTTTTAATTTTTTTTAATTTTTTAATGTTTTATTTATTTTTGATACAGAGAGAGACAGAGCATGAGAGGGGGAGGGGCAGAGAGAGAAGGAGACACAGAACCAGAAGCAGGCTTCAGGCTCTGAGCTGTCAGCACAGAGCCTGACGCGGGACTCGAACCCACGAACGTGAGATCTGACCTGAGCCGAAGTCGGAGGCTTAACCAACTGAGCCACCCAGGCACCCCAAGAGGGGGTCTTTTTGAAAGGCTCCTTTTCCTTTCCCTTTGGAGGGGGGGTAACAAATCCATTGTCTGAGAGCACTGCAATAGTTGTTTTTCCCATCTGTTTGGCCAGTCTTTCCTCCGGTGTGTCTCGATTATGAAATACCTTCATGGCTACACTCATTTTATCCCTATTTTCCCCATCGAAACCTAACTTCTGTAACTTTTTACGAATGTCTGGGGCCGACACAGCTATGAAAGCCAAATTGAGTGCCTTTGGGTTTTCAGGAGCACCCGAGTCTATGGGAGTGTAGGTCCGGTATGCCTCTAAAAGCCATTCCAAGAAGGCAGCAGGGGATTCCTCAGGTCCCTGTAGAACCTCGCTTACCTTAGATAAGTTGGTAGGCTTGCGAGCGGTACCCCTGAGGCCGCCCAGGAGATGCTGGTGATAGTTGGCAAGTGATCTCCTACCTACTGGTGAATTGTAATCCCAATCTGGACGCGTTGAAGGTACTGCTTCTTCCAGGCGGACATATTAGGCTGCCTAGAAAGCTGTCCCATCTGTGCCTACGACAGTGCGATGAATGTGGCCGTAGATACTTTCTTCTTCTTCAGAAGTGAAGAGTCCCTGTAAAAGCTTCTAACAATCGTCCCACGTGGGGAAGTGAGTGAAACACAGCCTCTAACAGTGAACGGAGAGCTTGTGGCTTTTTAGAGGAAGAGGGATTTTGATGTTTCCAGTTGTACAAGTTACTTGTGGTGAAAGGAACATAACCGTATCTATCTCCATCATTGGCTTCCCGCAAGAGCAGGAGGGAAGTTGGCGCAGGCGGAGCCAACTGGGGTCCATAGGAGAGCCCAGTACGAGTGTGGGGAGGTGGGATAAGGGGGTTCCCAGAGGGAGTAGTTGGAGGAAGAGGGGGAGGACGAGAAGATGAAGAAGTTGGGCCCGGGGGAGAGGATGGGGTTGAGGAGCTAGGACTTAGGGGTGAAGGAGGAGGTTGACTAGAGAGATCAAGGAGAATCTCCTCTAGAGAGGGAAGAGTCGGTTTTACCTGTTTTAGTCTGTCTTCAGAGAGACTAAGGGATTCTTTGCTGTTACCAAAACCCTGCAATTAGGTTTTAAAGAACAATAACGCAGCCATGCGGTGGCTTCTCACATGCCTGCATCCAAATATCAATGTAAGGAAATTGATCTGGATGCCCTGGATTTTTAGTTACCACTTGCCATACAGTCTGGCAGGCCGAAGGGTCGAAAGTGCCCTCTGGTGGCCATCCAGTTCCAAAAGTTTGCCATTCCAATTCGCAGAGGGCCCGCAACCTGCCCCTAGAATATTTAATTCCATACTCATCCGCCCTTTCAGGCGAATAGATGGCCTGAAAGTCAGTGAGAAAACCCTCCGGAGGCACATATACACTTGACCCTGAGTTGCCCATTTGGCCAGAAGTAATGAACAAAGCACAAGGACACAGATGGTGACAAGACACTCAAAACGAGAACAAACGTATATGACAGACCCAAGAGGCACCAATAACAGAAAATGTTTACACAAATGTTGGGGTGATCAGGCCCAACGTAGATAGTCTGAAGACCCAGATGGTCCGGAGACCTAGACGGTCCAAAGACCTAAACTCGCAGACTAACATCTTGGCTGGTTCTGTTGGCGAGGTTCCTGGCTTGTCAGCCACCTCTGACCCAACCTACAGACTGGTCGCGACCAGCACAAGTCTTACCTCCAGAAGTGATGGAAAACGAGCTCAAAGCAATCTCCAAAATTGTGGCCCGGTGCCAGGGCCTGACTGAATGAGATTTCTTCTCTCGGGATCTCGCTGGGGCCTCCAAAATGTTAGACCTTTCCCTCCTAAAGTGAGTCACTGAGAGTGAAACCCACAGACACAAACGGAGATGATGAATGAATTTTATTGTTGTTCAGCCAAACAGCTCCTCCCGAGTGTTGGCAAGTCCTCAGGAGAGAGTGCCACTGATGTGAAGCTCAGGGTTTATATAGGTTATGGCAAGGCAGGAAAGGTCATTATTGAGGTGATCAATCATAGGTCTAAAGGGGAAGCGAAGCGGGTGCATAGAAGAGAGAACTTTGCGGTTAAAGGCTGGGATCTAGCAACAGCACCTTAGAATTTAATAACAATATCTAGAATCTAGCAACAGTATCTTAGGGGAAAAAAAACGAATTTAGCCATTAGGCTACGATTAATTTGTACATCTTAGGGCTTTCCACAGCCCAGTTGCTCAACCTTTAATTATTTACCAGGGTTGGAGAGTAAAACAATGGTTGGTATTTTTCTGTTAGGGTCAGCTTGACCTGAGGAGGGTCTAAGACTACTTCAGAGCCTGGAGGTTGCTTCACATTCTGAGTCTGTTTTTCTCTCTGCCCCACCTCTGTTCATGCTCTGTTTCTGTCTCTAGAAACTAAATAAATGTGTGTGTCTGTGTGTCTGTGTATATGTATATGTGTGTATATATATATATGTATAATTTTTAAAATACTGTGAAGAGTATAGAACGTGTGGCCAATCTGTGGCTTGAATTTGCATAAAACTGCTGTATTTTCATGTTTCAAATTCTGATTTGTGGTTTGAATTTTGCAAACTATATCACAGCAGCCATGAATCCTTCTATGCAGCAGGCCACTGGTACCACTTTGTCTCGTTACAGTAAATGTTCATTTTACTTACTTGGTTCAGGGTCTCTGTTCCAGAATCACCCAAAAAATGAAAGTTCTCACCTTTGTGTACTGGAGATCCTGGTTTTTGCAAATACAACTTAATGTTAGTTCTTGATCTCTTAAGATTCCAGTTTTTTCTCCACAATATCACAAACACTCTTTCATTTATCACTCTTTTATGTTCAGCAAAGGGCAACCAGTATTAGTTATGGTGTGTTTAAGAGAGTTGTAAATTCTGTAGTGTAACTTAGCACAAATGATAAAGGACATCATTTCAGGAAGAAACAAATCAGGCATTTGTTGGTGTAAAGAAAGAAGTATTGATAATGTTTTATCTTTAATTTAAACTTCCCTTTGCCCTGAGGTTGTCTGTGACCTTCACTCTAGATTAGGTACAATTCCTGGGCCTAAATGGCATAAAATATTGTTGTGCACATTTCAAAATCAGATATCGATTCTTTATTTTTCATTCAGAAGTACTTCAAATTAGAGTGAAGGAGCAGAAAATTGAAAAGCTTTCCTTTTCTTATAATTTTTTAAATGTTTATTTATTTTTGAGAGACAGAGACAGAAGGTGAGCAGGGGAAAGGCACAGAGAGAAGGAGATACAGAATTTGAAGCAGGCTCCAGGCTCTGAGCTGTCAGCACAATGTCTGATGCGGGGCTCGAACACATGAACTGGGAGACAGTGACCTGAGCCGAAGTTAGTAGCTTAACCTATGGAGCCACCCAGGCGCCCTTGGAAAGCCTTCCTAAGTGTTCTAAAGTGGCCAGCAGGAAACAGCGTTTGGAGAAATAATTTCCTATATCCTTCTATCATGTGCTGTTTTCTCTGGTGAGCATAATTGGATTTGAATCTGTAGGTTCTCCAGCAAGAGACATGTTTCTTTTTCTTGTAAATAGGTCTTGCTGTCTGTGGACTCGAACTGGACAAGATCTTGGGAAAAGGAAATTGCCCTGGTGCATGAAGAGAAAGAGGACCGTAACCACACAGCCAGGTAAGTGGGAATGAGTGAGACAGATGACAGAGGCAAGGGTCAAAAGTCAAAGGAAAAACTCAACCTTAAAATGTGCTTTGCGAGCTCTGCTTCAGTGGACTGATCGTGGAAGCCTAGGTTTATTTCTGCAGTGGCCACAGAGGGACATATGCTGTCTCTCTCTGCTCAGGCTCCTACATCCTCTAAAGAGTTACCTTCTGGGCCAGTGGCTTCTATGGCATTCACAGTGAAACCCAAAAGCCTCCCCCGAACACCAGGGTCTGTGTGATCGGACTGCTGTTCCATTGCTTTGGGGAGCATGTGAAAATCTCTACACATAGAAAGTTTCTAAGTGTTGGCCCCAATGTGATTCACTCCTCTCCCCTTGTTGGGTGTCCTTGTCTGTTGGAGACACTCACAAACTCTGGTAAAACAACAGGAATGTGCGGGTAGAGTGAATCTCCCCCATCAAATGTTATACAGAGCAGCTTTCCCCTTAGAGGCTTCCCTGTTGACCAGACCCTGTACTCCATCCTCAGAAATGTATTTGGGAGCAGGACTCCTGGGTGGCTCTGTTGGTGAAGCGTCCGACTTCGGCTAAGATCATGACCTCATAGTTCGTGGGTTCAAGCCCCTTCATTAATACCCAGCAACAACTGCCAAAATCCTTGGGGTTAGACACTGGAGATGGTAGTTCAAAAAACCATACAGGGATCCCGCTAGGAAGGCAAACCTGAGAACAAGTTCCCTGAACATTGCTTGTCAAATTTCATGTATATACAAATCACTTGAGGTTACCATTAAAACAGATTCTAGGGCCCTGCACGCAGATGTCATGACTCCCTAGATTTGGAAAAGGTCATCAGTTTGTCCTTTGAACAGCCATTGAGGTTACTGACCCAAGACTTCATTTCCAGTAGTACCAAGCTCGAGAAAGAAGAGCACATTTCAGTCCCTTACACTCAACCATCCTATCTCAACATAAATACTGCCGTTCCCAGTGTAAAGACTACTAACAGGTTCTGGAAAGATGACATTTTCTGCTTGTCCACTCAAGTTGGAAAGGAACTAGATAAGGCAGTGCTGTCTGAGCAAGGCTGTTTGGGGTAAATAATACGTACGCATTTGTGAATGTTTATTGAGCATCTTTTGCATACTTTAGGTATATGAGGATGCAGTGTGTCCAAGATACTGTGCAGGGAACCATACATACATTATGCAACTTAATCTTTCTAAAACCTTGGGAGTTGGGTACTGCATGTTCAGATTTTCCAGGAGGGTTTTGGATGCTGGGTGAGCCTTTCTGGGATTACAGATGGTTTCTCCTGTTTTGTGTCATTAGTAATCTTAAAACAATGATGGCACAAATCTTAAAAACATCATTGTTGGCAATGATGGCACAAATATAGAGAAACGACTGGGAAACAGAAAATGGTGGATTAGAGGAATATTTCATAGGCCAGTCATTTTCTTTATGTATTTGGTGAATTTTATTTAAAAAATGTTTAAGGGGTGCCTGGGTGGCTCAGCTGGTTAAGCCTCCGACTTTGGCTCAGGTCAGATCTCACGTTCGTGGGCTCGAGCCCCACATCAGGCTCTGTGCTGACAGCTAGCTTGATACCTAAAGTCTGTTTCCAGTTCTGTGTCTCCTTCTCTCTTGTGCCCCTCCCCCTCTCATGCTCTGTTTCTCTGTGTATCAAAAATAAATAAAACATTTAAAAATTTAAAAATAAATAAATTAAAAAAATGTTTACTATTTATCTATTTTTGAAGAAAGACAGAGACTAGGAGAGGGGGAGGGGCAGAGAGAGAGGGAGACTCAGAATCTGAAGTAGGCTCTAGGCTCTCTCTGAGCTGTCAGCACAGAGCCCAATGTGGACTCCAACCCACCAACTGTGAAATCATGACCTGAGCAGAAGTCACCTGCTTAAGTGACTGAGCCACCAAGTGCCCTGTATGTGGTTAATTTTAAATGTGGACTCTCCCTGGGCATCCCAGGATAGAAGATGGGATGCTTTGGATTACCATGGAAGCACTATTTTTCCCAGAAAGGTGAAATGGATTCATCAAGTTGTACATTCTTTCCTCTCCTATATCTGAGTCTGAAAGAGAGTGTCAACATCTACTTGGGCCACCCAGTAGGTAGAGCTGGCAGGAACTCTGTTCTCTGAGGTGTTCTGAGAATGGACAATCAGGAACTGGCTGCGAAGGCATGGAGGGCAATTTTGTGGCCCAGCAGGTCATTTTTGACAGAATCTGAAGGGAAAATTCCGTTAGACTTCACAAGCTCCATTTAGGCAGAGGTTCTCTTCCCAATGTCAATTCAGGGGTAACTGACCTCTGTGCCCACACCGTTGGCTCTGAATTATGGATCAGGAATGGGGGTTGGGGTGGTGTTTTAGAAGGGCTGCTGGAGGTGAGAATGATGTGCCTGGTTGAGCCAAGATTCAAGGCTGGTGCTGGGGAGCCCTGGGCAGGTGAAAGAAGCACGGGCCTGCAGGGCTTGGTTCTGAGAGGGGCGATCTGTGCTACAAGTCCCCTGCGTGCCTGTGCAGCCCTTGGTGGAAACCTCTATCGGGGCAGGTGCTGAGGGGAGCCATTAACCAGGGTCCAGTCTGGGCGAGTGAGGGCAGAGTTTCACTGGTGTCTTATGCGCACGTGCAAGAGTGAGTGGTGAGGGGCAGCAAAAGATGTCACACCGACTCTTCTGCCCACAATGCAAGTGGGCAAGATAATGGAATAGGTCTTGTGAGAAAAGTGTTCAAAATGGAAGGTGATAACTTTGTGGTAGTAAAGGATGAACTGATGTACATTGACCTTTCAAGGGTTAATCTGACCCTTGATTCAGATGGTTAGTCATGCTCCACTTGTAGGAGGTCATGGTAAGGTTTTTACAGAGAGGAGGTGGAAGCAGAGGAAGGAGAGTGTTGGATTGGATACACCTTAAGCATTTCCCTTATTTTTGGAAGGCCTAGGTGACTGTAATTGTTCTTACATTTATTTTCTTCTGCTCTAGTGCAGTGACTGCTAATTAAGTCACGGCTTCCTTACAGAGGCTTTAGTGGTATCAGAGCCACCTCAGGATATGGCTTCCCTATTTAATTTAACAGTGGAAACCCAGTTGGTAGGATATTATGTTGTGTTTGTTTTAAATCTATTAGCAAGGGAAATTTAGAAATAGTCCACCCACTGTAAAAATGCACACTCCTGATGATGCAACAGTCTCGTCTCCCAAACCACCCAGTTAAGTCACGTGTGTACACATCAAAGATCACATTTCATGACGTGTGTGATAGCAGGAGACCGATGTTCAGTTTCTTGTTTATAAGCTTCCATAGTTGAATACAAGGACATTTTCTGAACAATTACTGTGGTGTATGACGTGTTTTTGTGAGATCCATTTCTACCGGTGTGTAAATACCACCTTCAGGTAGCATTGATTAAGAAAAGCAATTTGAGAATAAGTTTGTGACCATATGTACATAAACATTGAACCAAACACAAGATATTTTAGTGCCTACGTGTTACACAATTTCAACTGCAATTTCACATACACTCTGAATTTGTAGAAGGAGGAGGATCCACCTCTACTTGAAGAATGGTTATTTCTGAAGATCAAACTATTGTTGATTGGCAGAAATTAATGGTTCTTTTTGCCTTATTTAAATATTTTATAAGCATACAGTTTATAGTTTTTGTATTAAAATTGATGATATACCTAATGTAGTTATTATCTATCACTACCATAACCAATCATCATGTATTTAGGAGCTAATAAAAACACAATTGTGGGGCGCCTCGGTGGCTCAGTCAGTTAAGCCTCCGACTTCGGCTCAGGTCATGATCTCGAGTTCATCGGTTCGAGCCTCGCATCGAGCTCTGTGCTGACAGCTCAGAGCCTGGAGCCTGCTTTGGATTCTGTGCCTCCCTCTCTCTCTGGCCCTCCCCGCTCATGCTCTGAATCTCTCTGTCTCAAAAATAAATAAAACATTAAAATAAATAAATAAAAAAACACAATCGTATGTTAGTAATGGTGAACTTCAGTAGACTTGGCTCTACTTTCTGTTAAGGGTCTTGTGCGGCTAAAAATGAGGGTTTCATTAAGCCTGTATCTTCTGGGTCACCATTCACATTCTTTTATTCTCATGTATGAATAGCCACTAATCTGCTTAAGTTTTTTCCCCCACGTGATTACAGAGAAGAGTGACATGATATTAGAATAAGGTGTACAACTTAAGGATTTGATACACACATGTATTGCTCAGTATTTACAATAGATCTAATTAACATCCCTCACCTCACAGTTATAATTTTCTTGTGTGTTATAAGAAATTTTAGGAACTATTGTCTTTACATCTTTCAAAAAGGTAATACAGTATTGCTGATTATAGCCAGCATATACTGTATATGCACACGTTATCTACTCGTCTAAGAGTGGACACAAATTATTTCTCTGATGTTGATTAATGGCTAAGGGCCTGTTAAAGGGCTTACGACATTGTTGACATAGGGGCACAATAGACAATTATATGGCAAGAAGTAGATACCAAAAAATGGTTATGAATTTCCGAAATGGTAAAATGTATCTGAATTCCACATAAAGTTAGCTAGATAGCTAGGTATCTATGTAACTAACTATCTAGGGTCTTCAACACACCATAAAACTTTTGGGGAACTGGGAAAGGAAGGGTGCACTTTGGCGGACTGTTGAAGTTCACTTGGGGAGTAGAGCTAGACACCAGGCGTGTACCCCACTGGCATTTTGATAGCCTCCCTTATGGCCTTGAGAATTACAAGGCTTGGTCAGAAAGCAGCTCCTGCTTAAGATTTTGGAAGGAAAAAGTCATTCTCCTCTTTTCCACATCCCCAAGAAATGATTGTTGAAACAACTGTGCCTCTGATTTGGAAGAACTAGAAATAGATAAATTTCCTCGTATTTGGAGTGCCAGGAGGGGAAGTTGGCGCAGCTCCTTGTGGTAAGAGGGCTTGATTATTTACAAAGGGTGGTCTGCCTTGCACATTTGTCCCTCGCAGGCCTGTCATGGCAGAATCATTGGTTGCCAGGACAGGAGGCAATTCTGGGGCCCAAGCCTCCATAGACTGGGGAGGGGCTCGTTGGGATGAGGTAGGCTGTGGGCAAGAGGCGTCTCCGTTTCTAGGGAAGAGATTGCCAGTGGATCCTGATCACCTCATGGTGGCTCTCTATGTCTTTGGGCAAAAATTTTTCCCATTATATCTCTCTCTCTATTTTTTTATATGATGTTTTATTTCATTTCATTTTCTAAATAGTTCATTGTCAATTTGGTTTCCATATAACACCCAGTGCTCTTCCCCACAAATTGGGCACATTTTTAATGAAACAATATTGGACAGGATGTTTTTGAAAATCTGTCAACAATTGCAATATACTGAGAACTGTGGACTAAGGGGAGAATACTGGTTGTTGCTGTATTGGAATAAATGCTATTTTCTTAGGTAACACTAATATTGACACTTACTCTCAAAATTTTAAGATCCCACACTCATATTGATCAGAATCTTGAAATGATAGAGAAGTCTCCCACCTGGCATGATTCTAAAATTATCATCTATATAATATCCATGTATCCACCTATTTCTACAGTCCCAAAATGAAAAATTTTGTTTAGGTACTCTCCCAGAGTGGTTTTTCTATATACATATGTACAATTATAAATGTATATTTATTTTCCTCTTTCCTTATATTTGGAGATTATTCCATTTCATTCGTTTTCTACCAAAGGATTTTGGGTTGTTTCCGATCTTTGGTTTTTACATAGGGGTGGTGAATACTCGAAGGTCCTTGTTTTGCAAGTTTCCAAGTACTCTGTAGGCTGAATTTGGGGAGGAAATGCTGGTGAAGAGAAGAAAAAGTACACGTAGTTTTGCTGGGTATTATCAAATTGCCTTCCACAGGTATTAAAATAATTTAACCCCAATACCAAGATTGCCGGTTTCTCCACAAGGTCACCCAGAGATGACTGGCACTCTTCTTGTGCTGATCTTCAAGGTGCAGAGTCTGAGTTCAGTACTTGGGGCTTGAGTCTGCTTTATAGGCAGCAGTGTGTCTCCCTCATATTCCCCTCAGCTAGTGCCCCCTTCAAACAATCAGTTGGCAGCGAATGTGTGTGGAAATGTAAACTGCTGAATTGGGAACCCAAATTCTGCAATGTGAAAGAAACACACACAACTGTCCTTGCCCTGATGGAACACCTGGGTGGCTCAGTAGGTTAAGCATAAAACTCTTGAATTTGGCTCTCTGGTCGTGATCTCCTGGTTTCTGAGATACAGTCCCTTCTGGGGCTCTGGGCTGACCATACAGGGCCTGCTTGTGATCCTCTCCTCTCTCAAAATAAATACACATTAAAAACAACAACAGAGGCACCTGGGTGGCTGGCTCATTTGGTAAAGCTTATGACTTATGTTCAGGGCATGATCTCATGGATCCTGAGTTCAAACCCTGCATCCGGCTCTGCTCTGACAGTTCAGAGCCTGGAGCCTACTTCAGATTCTCTGTCTCCCTCCCTCCTTCTCACTCTCTCTCTAGCTCATTCATAAATAAATAGATAGATGGATAGATAAACAGATAAATAAGACAAAAACTGTCCTTGCACATAAAATCTAGAAGCTTTCACAAAGAGAGTGTTTCCAAACATTCGGTTGGGGACTCTGTGTCGAAAGGAGCACAATCTGGATATTTTAGGATATGCTATAGATTCCTTGTACACTGGGCTGAAGATTTTTTCGCCCTAAAAAAAAAGAACACAAAGCTTTGAGAAAATTTACAAGAAAAGTTTTGGAATAACCTGAGGATTAAAAAAGAAACCCACACAACCTTGAGTTTTAAGTTTTAACTAGTTTTCCTCCAAGGGTAGGTGCAAGATTAAGAGAAACAAAACAGCCTTCATTGTACTGGACACGAGGGGTCTGCCCTAGGGAAGGTAGGTAATGAGGCAAAATGTGTTTTTCAATCTTAATGGGTTTACAACTGCTAAGCAGGTTGAAACAGCAGGGTGCCTCTGTGGCTCAGTTGGTTGATCATCTGACTCTTGATTTCAACTCAGGTCATGAGGTCATGGTTTGTGGGTTCATTAATTCAACATAATTCACATATTCACATATTCAACTAATTCACATATTCAACTAAATGTAGCCTAAACAAGCCACTGCAAGACTACTGTATGGTCCTTGATTCAAATACAGATTTACAGACCGCAAACGACTAGTCTTGTTCATCTGATCTATGCTCTGAGAGTTGTGGCTCTGGTTTTATGGTTAACATTCTAAATCTGTGTTGATCAAACTCTTTATGTCCTCGGGAAGGTTTCTGGTCCACAGTAGTCTATTAATAATTACATTGGGGGGGATCAAAAGTGATACACCTATTTCAACTGCATAAGGGTCAGAGCTTCTAACCCTGCATGCTGAAGGCTCTACTCAGTGATGCAAGTGGTTTAACATTAGATCACTATTATTTTCTATAATAAATACTCTGATTTAGATTAATGTCTGAAAGTGGTATATACTTCGTGCTTGTCACTGAATTCTCAGATGTTTATTTAAATTTCATTTTTCATGACATACATCACCAACTTTTTACATGTTTAACGTTTGTATGTTGTATGAACCTCTTTTTTACCTGAAAGGAATATTTAAAACAAAAGATGTTCCCTATTCATGACATTTCTAGGGTTTCTATCCAGGATATACAGTGTGATGTGTTGATGTTGAGTTCTGCTTAATCACTTTGTGATATTCTTTACATTGTATGCACTCAGTCATGTTTACTTAGGTGTTATTCTGGCGAAAGGCATTCCTGAATTGTCTACATTGGTTGGATTTCTCCTCAGAATATATACTCTCATGTCAAAGATGGTTTAAATAAATAATGCTTACAGGATTTACCAAATTATTCACCTTTATAAGATTCCTTCCTAGTAAGTATTCTCTTATGTTCAGAAAAGTCAGAGTACTGGGCAAAGATTTTACACCATTCTTGTCATATTCAAGGCTTGTCCCCAGTAGCTATTCTGTGCTTTTGAGTGAGTTTTGAAGTCTGGTTAAAACTTTGCCACATTTAGTACATTTGTAAATTTTTAGGAAGGATACAGTGACATATAAAGGCATTTAAGCTTTGATAAAAGACTTTGTGATACACCTTTCTTTTAAAATGATATCTAGAAACTTAATTCTTTGCAGTTCCATAGAAAATGAATCTTAAGTTTTCTTTCTGGATTCATTGCTTTCATAAGTTCTGTCTCCATTATAAACACCTTGGTAATTATTAAAGATCAAGCCCTCACAAAAGGCCGTCAGAAGTTCATTCCACATAAACCATTGTTCCAAATTATGTATTATGTGATAATTATTAAACAGTAATAGGTGGGTAAAGACTCTCCTTTGTATATCAAAATTAGGGTCTTTGGAACAAGGACGGATTATATGGTGGTAAAAGACACCCTCAGGAAAGGATTTCCCAAATTGATGACATTTGGACATCATTTGGACATTGTATGGACATTTATTTACTTTGAGTGAGAGAGCAAGAAACGACAAGTCAAGGAGAGGGGCAGAGGGAAAATCCTAAGCAGACTCCACACAGCCACTGCATAGCCCAAGGCAGGGCTTGAACCCATGAGCCATGAGATCATTACCTGAGCCAAACCAAGAGTTGGATGCTTAACCAACTAAGTCACCCAGGCACCCCAACATTTAGACTTAAGAAAATAATTTATTTTGAGAGAGAGTGGGCATGCAAGCAGGGGAGTGAGAGAATCCCAAGCAGACTCCAAGATGACAGCACAGAGCCAGATGCAGGGATTGTTTCCACAAACACTGACATCATGACCTGAGCAGAAATCAAGAGTTTAACACTCAACTCTGAGCCACCCAGGCGTTCCTCAACTTTTCTTCTTCTTATTACATCACACTGAACTGGAAAATAAAACTTATCTGAAACCCAGGAACAAAAGAAAATACCAAGGAAAGATGAGAAATCAATTAAGTAGTTGAGCTACCTGAGTGGCTCAATCAGTGAAACGTCCAACTCTTGTTTTGGGCTCAGGTTCAGATCCTAGGGCTGTGGGATCTAGCCCCCGGGAAGGGCTTCACTCAGAGTGAGGAGCCCAAGATTCTGTCTCTCTCACTCTGCCCCTCACCCTAGTTTGCAGCTTCTCTCTCTCCCAATAAATAAAAAACATAGGGGCACCTGGGAGGCTCAGTTGGACAAGCGTCCAGCTTCAGCTCAAGTCATGATTTCACAGTTGAGGAGTTAAGGCAGCGCACCAGGCTCTGTGCTGACAGCTCAGAGCCTGGAGTCTGCTTCAGATTTAGATTCCTTCTCTCTACACCTTCCCACTCACACTCTGTCTCTCTCTCAAAAATCAATTAAAAAAAAAAACACTTGAAGAACTAAAACTAAAAACTTAAAAATTAGACATACAATAGAGATCAGAATAAACAATAGTGAAAGTAATGCCCCAGTTTTGCAGAACAAAATTAGAAATGCTTTAACTACTTTAAGAAAAAAAGAGAGGACTCAAACACCAGAGAAATGGAATAGAAATAACACAACAGATAACCACAAAAATATATAGTGTGGCAACAGATTACTATAAGCAATTATATACAAACACGTTAGAGATAATAGAACAAAACGTAAATGAAAAATGTGCACAGGTTATCAAGATTGTAATATGAATCTTGAATTCAAGAAATAGGAAATCTTCTCAGACCACTCACAAAAATAAAAGTTGAATTTGGAATAAAAAACCTCCCAGCATAGCAAAGTCCACAGCCTCTTGCCTTCTTTGTCAAGTCTAACAAATATTAAAAAAACAATAAGGACAATCTTCATCAAAATATTACAAATACTAGAGGCAACCCATTCAAAATAATTCTAGAAGGCCAACATGACCCTGCTTCCAACAAAAGAGGGATAAATACCATACAAGAACACAGATATCGAGTTTGTCCATCCTAAGTATTGCTACTCTGGCTTTCTTCTGACATCCATCTGCATGATGAAGTTTTCTCCACCCCCCTCGCTTTCCATCTGTGTCTAAATTGAGTCTGCTGAAGGCAGCATGTAGATGGGTCTGAGTTCCTTCTTGTTGTTTGTTTGGTTGTTTCTTTGTTTTAATCCAATTATTGACACAATTAGTTTTGATTGGAGTGTTTAGTACATTTTCATTGAAAGTAATTATTGATACATAATTACTGCCACTTTATTACTTGTTTTGTCATTGTTTCTAGAGATTGTCTCTGATCCTTTTTTTGTGCTACTTTTGGTTGTCTTCCTTCTCCTCAAAGATTCCTCTTTAACACTTCTTGAAGGGCTGGTTTAGTGGTAAGGAATTCCTTTAGATTTTGCTTGTCTGGGAAACTCTTTCTTCCCTTCTGAATGATAGCCTTGCTGGATAGAATATTCTTGGCTGGATATTTTTCCTGGACAGTACTTGGAATATATCCTGGCACTCCCTTCTGGTTTGCCAAGTTTCTGTTGAAAAATCACCAGCTAACCTTAAAGTTCTCCCTGATAAGGGAAAGATGTCTTCCTGCTTTGAAGATTTTTTCTTTATCACCATATTTTGTAAATTTAATTCTAATACATCTTGGTGTTGGTCTACTTTTGTTGATTTTGAGGGGAGTTCTCTGTGCCTCCTCGATCTCAGTGCCTGTTTCCTTAGCCAGATTAGGAAGTTTTCAGCAACTATTCAACCTTGAAATAATCTTGAGAGATTATTATCTTTCTTTGGAACCAATGTAAAATGAGTGTAACATACTACCCTGTGTCCACTCAGGTAAATATGGGTGAAAGACAGCATGGGCTGTAAAACAACACAGGGACATCTAACCTAAAAACACGGTGGGCTCTTGGAAGCAGACATGCTGGTGATCTGCTCCCCACCTAATCTGTGTCTTGCACACAGTCCAGAGCACAGGATTTGACTCATTGTGGTTCTGCATGGATGTAAAGGAGGTCTCTTTGAGCATTAACTCAAGATACCTGGGAAGTCATCAACCTTAGGGATCAGAGCTGTCTTGGGGCTGTATATCTGGGGTGCCAGTGCTTTGTGGAACCACAACACACACCTTGAGGATTCTGAATTAGTATGCAGACGGCTGCTTCTCCAACGTCTACTCTGGCATGTGACATCGTAAAGCAATGGCCACAATGTTTAAATCCTCCAATTTCACCTTTCCAGCTACTGCCACATATCTGGGCCTGAGAAAGGAGAGTTATCTACTATATCTGAAAGCACCTGGTCCTCAGGACAGCCAGGGAATTCATGAAAACAGGAGGAAAGGATCTGATTCCCTCAATCCCAGAAAGCCAAATTTCCCGGGTCCCCTTGTCTGTCGCATTTGTTCAACATAAGTTCCTTCCGAAGACTTTATAGTGACCAAAGGGAGCTCTATTTTTCCCTGTTATTTCAAGAGTTCTCCATATGTGGTTTTAGTAGCACCTATTTTCCTCAAGGATACCGTTATCGTGTTCTATCTGTCCTCACAATTCTCTGTGCCACATAACTGATGTAATCCTCTAGTCCATTGATGTTTTCCTGTTATTCTGAGGTAGTGATGACAATATTGTATTTAAATCTTGGGGATGGCCTCAAATGATCCAGTTACCAGCCATTTCCCTTTGTAAAAATTCCAAACCATACCTAAGAACCTTGAAGAGCCCATGTGACTTATGTGGGAGGGTAGTGAAAATGGGGTCTCCATAACATGGGGTAGAAAGACAGCTGTCATACCTTCATCACTGGAATGGAGAGGAGGACATGGAAAAACTGGAGAGGATTTGGAAAGAAAACAAGTAAAATGTATCCTTCTCAATCCAGAGTGAGCAGTACAACCTTGGATAGGTGTCCTCTTCCCACATGAAGAATCCATGGCAGTGCTTCAGCCTAGATGTTTTTCACATTGTCCTTTGGGTTGCAGGATTACTCCTAACAGAATAGTTTTCTCCCTACACTTAGAACATCTAGTAAGCACTAAGCAATGTCCTATGCTTGGTCTCATCAAATCAATCTTAAAACTACCCATGACTCATGAATCTGCTAGCTTTCACCTCATCGAATCATTACAGTAAAGTGAAGAACTTGAATGGTGTCACTTCCAAGAAGGGAAAAGAATAGTAACTAGAGAAATCTTACTTAGTGTTCTTGTTCAGTTGAGAGGAAGAGGTGAAATGTAGCAATTAAACTATATGGGATTTAACATGTTCACTGTGGAATTACTCCCATAATCAAATTAGTTTTGGAACACCATGTCATTTCATGGAAACCATTCTTAAAATCCCTGAAGATATGCAATAAGTGACAATTTCTGAACATTTGAACAAGGAAAAGAGAGTAGATCTTGCATAAGCAATAGGCAGGTAGATGAGACAGGATTTGCATAGGGAGACTCTCAAGCCAAGATACATGAGATGTAGGAGATATAAATCCAATACAAGAGGGACCATTATTACCATTATGAATCTATCACACTTTTTTAGGTAATCATCAATTTTGAAATTTGGAAATTACCTCATATGGTCTAATATTCCCTTCTTTCTGAAGACCTAGTTACACATACATACACACACATTCCTACACGTGCACTTCTTCCTAATTAGTTCCTTTACTCCAAAATACATCTTTAGTGGGCTGCCTGGGTGGCATCCAACTTCTGCTCAGGTCATGATCTCGTGGTTTGAGTTTGACCCCCATGTGCTGACAGCTCAGAACCTGGGAACTGCTTTGGATTCCGTGTCTCTGTCTCTTGATGGCTCTTCCCTGTTCATGCTTGCTCTCTTTCTCTCTCAAAAATAAATATTAAAAACTTTTTAAAAGAACCAAAAAATTTTAGTTTAATATAACATATTGCATTCTGTGCATACCAAAACAATAAAACTATGTGTTCTGTATATTCATAAAAACATAAGCAAAGAAAAATAGAGTATAAAAATTTAAAAACAGTAATTGAGAATTCTGTACATAGGGCTTATAATTATATTTGTAATAAGTTTGTTCAATTATCAGTTGTTAAGTAGATCTCCTGCCCATTAGACTGTGAGCAGTGGTTCAATAAAAGAAAACAAAAAAGTGAACCACATAAAGTTCGTTACTCACAGATCCTTGAGGATGTACCAATATGCCTTGAGGTCAAGGGTGAGTTCAGGGAGAGAGAGTGGCAGGAACTGGGCCAGATGCCTATTTTAGGGTCTATGGTTGAAGTGCTTTGCACTTCCTGGACTAAGACTAGAATGCAAATTTCAAAACTAAATGAGTGGAGCGTGGTAAACTCTGCAGGGCTCTTCTCTAAGAGGTGCTCAAGGTAAATATACGAGGAGTTGGCACTCTTCCACAAAGGTTATTGGGACAGACTGAGCGGGAACTATTTTGTGACTTTGGGGGCTTTTATCTACTCTATTTGCTACTGGGTGGAGCTAGAGTCTGTTCATTCCTTCTGTAGCCAGTCTGGTTATACAAAATGGATTCCATGGCCACAGTATCAAGAAATTGATTAGTTATGTTCTCAATAATACTTCTGTATCATCCATATGATACGTATCCTAATGTTCCAGCTGTCACAATAAGGAAGACAGAATACATAAATGGGGAAAATAGATTTATTAGTGATATCATCCCACTGCTTCCACAAGCCTAACTGATGCTTGAATAATGCAGGGGTTCAGTGTGCCTGCCCCCAGGCAGTTGAACATCTGTGTAGTACATTGACACCCCAACACTTCATTTTAATAGCCTACTGTTGCCAAGGAACTTTATCAAGAACAATCAATATATATTTTATGTTGCATGGGATTCCTACAGTAAAGGAAGTTCAAGGAGAGAAAATCTGAAGAGAAAATACATTTCTGCACTATAAATAAATCTGACTATAAGCGGATCCACATAGTTCAAACCCATGTTGTTCCATGGTCAGGTGTACTTTGTGTTACTGTTACCTGTAGCCTTAACGTGGGGCAGGGTCAGGTTGGTGTAGGAGAACACTGGATTCATGAACAGAGTTAGCACATTAAAATCCATTCCGTGTTCTTAAATGCAAATGGATTAAGTTTGAACATACTCTAAACAAACCAGTGCAAAACCAGTGTATGATCCAAAACACTCATTTCAAGCATTCGACAACCATTCTTGTTCCTCCAACCTAAGGTTCTGCGAGTTGTGCTTTCCATGCTGTTCAAATGGAGGCTCATTATTGAATTAATGTGGATTTACAATAGTTTTACACCCATTTATGGAAGAGGTAGCTATACATGCCTAAGGTGTCTGTGAGAACCTCTTTATTTCAACTGCATAACAAATATTCCTGACTTCTATCAATTGCTATTATGAAGATACATTCAGATTTTAATCAACAGCCAACATAATCTTCTGCAAAAACTACTGGCAACTCTATTTAAAATTCAGAATTTTTCTCTGCCTTACTTGACTGTAAATCATGATGTCCAGAAGGATCACTTCATGGTGACTTCTATCACTGTTCTGCATCAACCAGAAACAGCATCTGAATATAGACTTCCTTTGCAGGCACACAAACTAGTATTTTCCAGCCAAAGCAAAACAAATAAAACAAATCTAAAACATGGTGGAAAGGAAAAGGACACAGTAAAATCATTTCTCTCCAGACACATATCCATCCTCCCTTGATCCTCTGAGGCATATCAACAAATATAGTTGACCATGGCATAACGGGTTTGAACAGTGTGGGTCCACATAGACACAAATTGGTATATTTACTGTAACTGTCTTTTCATTTTGATTTCCTTAATATTTTCTTTTCACAAGCTTACTGCATTATAAAAATACTTTATATAATACAGGCAACATATTAAGAATGGGGTATTGACTGTTTATGTTCTAGATGAAGCTTTTGGTCAAATATAGGCTGTTTCTTGGAAAAGTACCTACAGTATTAAGTTTGAGGACTCAAAACTTAGAAGCAGATTTTCAGTTGTGGAGGGGTGGGCACCCCATAACACCTCCATTGTCCAAGGCTAAATAAGTGATCTGAGTGTTTTAATTTGCATTTTTCTCTATAATACTCTGATTTAGAATCATGTTTTTTCTTTTTTTTATATATATTTAGTTCTGAGAGACAGAGAGACAGCGCGAGCAGGGGAGGATCAGAGAGAGAGGGAGACACAGAATCCGAAGCAGGTTCCAGGCTCTAAGCTGTCAGCACAGAGCCTGTCACGGGGCTTGAACTCATGAACTGCGATATCATGACCCAAGCTGAAGTTGGCCGCTTGACCGACTGAGCCACCCAGGCGCCCCTGTGAGGATTATTTTAGTGTGCATTCTCTGATGTTTGCAAAGTTTGTAATTCTGCCTAAACCCTTTGCAACATTTTCTAAAAAGTTTTTAATGTTTTATTATTTATTTTTGAGAGAGAGAGCGAGCGAGAGCAAGCGAGTGAGCAGGGGAGGGTCAGAGAGCGAGGGAGACAAAATCCAAAGACAGGCTCCAGGCTCTGAGCTAGCTATCAGCACAGAGCCTGAAGCAGGGCTTGAATGCACAAACCGTGAGCAAGATCATGACATGAGCCGAAGCCACCCAGGCGCCTGCCTTTTTATTTTTTTGCCACATTTTTAAAACCATTTTTCACCCTTCTCTCCAGTATGTATTACCTCATGTTGACATTTGAGTGGTACTTACAGCACTTGCCACATTTGTAAGGTTTCTTCCCATTATGAAGTCTCTGCTGTTGAGTGAGTTTTGAAGACTAGTTAAAAGCTTTCCCAGAGTTGCTGTGTCGGTAGGTCTTCTCTCCAGTACTGATACAGCGATGTACAACAGAATTTGAGCTTTCATAGGAGACATTCCCACATTTATTACTTTTATACTGGATTTCTGGACATTGAGTTCTCTAAAATTTAGTAGGATTTGGCCCTTGGATCATGATTATGGCTTTTCCCAGATTCTTTACACTGGTAAGGTGTGTCTCCATAATCAACACCTTAGTAATCATGGAAGACAGAGCTGTCACTAAAGGCCTTCTGAAGTTCACAACACATAAGAACTTGATCCAAATTAAGTATTATGTGATAACATTGAACAGTGATGTTTGGATAAAGAGTGTCTGGTTTTTAGCAAATTGAGGGACTGTGGGAAAAGAGGGATTATGTATTGGTGGAAGAATAATGACCCCCTGAACAGAACTCTAAGCAATCACACTTAGAATTTTTACCTTCCTTTTCAAATGTCTAATTTTTAGAAACGTTTCAGTGAATGATTAGTCCATTCTTAGATTTGAAATGATTTCGGTGATTACTTTTGGCATGGATTGGTTGATTTTCCAGAATTTCCAAATGTCCTTCCAGAGAATATGTAGGATTTAAAATGGATTTTGGAGGGGTCCCTGGGTGGCTCAGTTGGTTGGACATCTGACCATGGCCCAGGTCACAATCTCACAGTTGCTGGACTTGAGCCCCGTGTCGGGCTCTGTGCTGACAGCCTAGAGCCTGGGCCTGCTTCTGATGACGTGTCTCCATTTCTCTCTGCTCCTGCCCTACCTGCACTCTTTCTCGCTCTCAAAAATGAATAAGGTTTTTTTTTTTAATTAAAAAATGGATTTGGGTCCTTGGGTTCAAATATAACTGACTTACAGTGGGGGTTTCTCCCCAAAGTTTATACCCTTGATCTCTCTGGCAGTAAGGATTCCATCAAGGGCAATTGTCCAGGGTTGGTTATATCCGTCATAACATCCTTTCTGCCCTCGGCTACCCTCCATCTTCATCCAAGTCATTCATTAAGTAAATACTAGGAGCCACAGCTTTCATGTCTTCCTGGATCACTCTTTGGAATGAATATTCTTTTTTTTTTTTTACATTTATTTTTGAGAGACAGAGCACAAGTGGGAGAGGGTCGGAGAGAGAAGGAGACACAGAATCCAAAGCAGACTCCAGGCTAGGAGTTGTCACCACAGAACCCGACGCAGGGCTTGAACTCACAAACTGTGAGATCCTGACTTGAGCCGAAGATGTCTGCTTAACCAGCAGAGCCACCCAGGTGTCCTGGAAGAAATATTCTTTACCTGACTTTGCCAACAGGACTATGGTGTTATGCAAAGACACAAGTACAAGACACATACTATGTTATCTCACTTTCTAAACTCCCATGCATATATGGTAAAATGCTAACATGCAAAATTAATACCCAGCACAGGACATCAGCAGTGGAAAAACAGGGAGCACCAGGATACTGCTCCTCCATGGAGGCAAACATGGACCAAATTACCTTGTGAGTGCTCCAGAAGGCAAATAGGAGAACCCAGGCAAGCACAAATGAAGAAGAACCACATAAAAGTTTGTGACACTTCCCCCAACAGTTGCTCACCTGTCCTGACACTCCATGGCAACACTGCAAAAACTGTTACCTCTTGGGGTGCCTGGGTGGCTCAGTCAGTAAAGCCTCTGATGTTGGCTCACATCATGATCTCACGTTTCTGGGTTCAAGACCTTCATCGGGCTCTGTGCTGACAGCTCAGAGCTTGGAGCCTGCTTTGGATTCTGTGTCTCCCTCTCTCTCTCTGCCCCCCTCTCATGCTCTGTCTCTCTGTATCAAAAACAAAATTACATTAAAAAAATTTTTTAAACCGTTATCTCTCATCAGAAAACAAACACGTGAGTGACCTCTATGTTCAGTGATGTGGCTTTTTGCAGCTACCTGAGGGACCTGCTCCTGTCATGCAGGACATGAAAAGCAGAGGGAATGAGAGCACCTTCTGGATGCACTGCTGTGGCTCCTCAGACAGAAGGTGAGCGTTTGTTTAGACCCGGGAGAGACTACAGAGCTGAAGACAACAGAGGAAGGTATCATGACTCTAAGGAAGTAAGAATACTTTTGTAAACTGGGAAATTACAAAGATTCAGACATTCAAGTTACTATTTGTGTTCTCCTGTACAAACAAGTTCATAAGCCTGAGCCCAGAGGCTGTCTTCTTAAATTCACTAATCTCAACAAAAGATAACAAGGCCACCAAGAAATAGAACTAGTTCCAATCACAGGAATGAGATATCTCCAAAACTGACCCAAAATTAATAAGGAAATTTTAATGGCGAGATATAGAATTCAAGGAAAAATGTCATAAAATACCCATGGGGGAAGAAGAGAACAGATAGGTAACTAAATGATAGCAGAAAAACTATGCAGGACTAAAAGGTAAACCCAAAGAGAAAAAGTAGAACAATCACCCAGAAATTGAGACCTGAAGTATAGAATCACTGATTTTAAAAATACATGACGGGGTCAGCAACAGACTTGATTAAGCAGAAAAAATAATCAGAAGATCTAAAGACCTCTTGTTTTAAATTCTCTAAGAGGACCAAAGAAAAATGTGGAAAATGACAAAGTCTAGGGACATATGGGACATGTCCAAGTGGACCATTGTGTACATTAAAGGGACCCCATGAGGAGAGGAGAGTAAAAGAGGGCAGAGAGTTTCCATGAAGAACTAAAGGCTTGTAGTTCCCATGGGTGTGGAAAGAAGAGACAGATTCACAAGCTCGGGAAACTCACGGTGGGATAAATATCAATGGAGGGACATGGGTGAGAGAGAGGTTGGCTGGGTGACCGGTATTGAGGAAAGCGCTTGTTATGACGAGCACTGCATGTTATGTGTAAGTGATGAGCCACTGAATTATACTGAAGCCAACATTGCACTGCATGTTAACTGTGAGAATTTAAATAAAAATTGAAGGAAAAAAGACCCGAACACAGTTGCATGCTGTAATTAACTTATCAAAAATCCCCAGTGACAATAGAATTTTGAAAAGCATGAGAAGCAAATCATCTTGTGCAAGAGAGCGCCTATAAGACTGTTAGTGGGATTCTCAGCAGACCTTATAGAACGAAAAGCATGGATCAATGGATTCACATACTGAAAGATCAAAAAATATCCACCAAGAACACCCTACCTGGCACAAGTGTTTTCCACGAATGTAGAAATGAAGACTTTGCCAAGTAAAAGTCCCTCTACATTTAGCAGCAGATCTGCCCTACAAGAAATGTTACAGAAATTCCTTCTATGGGAGCCTGGGTAGCTTGGTGGTTGGTTAAGCGTCCAACTTCTGCTCAAGTCATGATCTCACAATTTGCGACTTTGAGCCTTGCATCGTGATCTGTGCTGATGGCTTAGAGCCTGGGGCCTGATTCAGATTCTGTCTCTCTCAAAAAATGAATAAACATTAAAAAAGAAAAAAGTCATTCTAGGTGAAATAAAAGGACTCTAAAGAGTAACTGAAACCACAGGACAACATAAAGCTCTCTGATAAGTATAAATAGTTACACAATTACAGAAACCTGTAGTGGAATAAAGTAGGGCAAGTCACATTTATTTCTGCTCCAGACTTTTGCTTCAATAAAAGCATAAAAATCAAATCTAGGTAATATATGCAATATAAAAATAGAATTTATGAAACCATCAATATAAAGTGGATGCAGGTGCGGAGATGATAAGTAGAAGAGTTTTATATAAAATTGACAATATCAGCATAAAATAGTTTGTTAGGGGCATGAAGGTGGCTCAGTAGGTTAAGTGTTCAACTCCTGATTTCGGCTCAGGGCATGGTCTCACACTTGGTGAGTTCAAGCAAGCCCTGTGTGGAGCTCTGCACTAGCAGCATGTATAAAGGTTTGTAATACCCTGAAGATGTTTTAAGTAATTTCTAAGGTAACCAGAATGAAAATACATACAGATCGTACATTCACCAATAAATACATGATGAAATTAATTCTATTATTATAATGCCTCACCTAGACAGGACACAACATTCACTTACCACTAATCAAGAAAAGAAACGCATACTTGAGTCGCAAAGTATGTATGGGTAATACTGCTACATACAAATCGATACTTATATTGGCAAAGAGCATAAAGCTAACTCACATTTGAGTTAGACTCCTATTGTCCAAAAACATAATGGGTTGAAAAATGTCACCCTAAAACAAAATACACAGGTAAAAACAAAATCACACCTAAATCATGCCATGGAAAGTTTCATACAAAAGGAGCACATTATTATAGAATGTAAAACCAGAGTCAGACAAAATATAACTCAAAAAATCCTACATAAAAAGATGAATTATTAAAAGGAAGCATGCATGTGTATGTGTGTGTGTGTTTATAAACTTATGTATTTTAGGTTTCTTTATTTTGAGAGAGAGAGAGAGAGAGAAAGCAAAGGCATGGGAGGAAGAGAGAGACATGGGGAAAGAAAGGATCCCCAGGAGGCTCCACACAGTCAGGACAGAGCCCCATGCAGGGCTCGGATTCATGAACTGTGAGATCATGATCTGAGCCCAGGCACCCCTGTGTAGCTATAATTTCAACTGTGACTGTGTACCCATAAAAAAGGAACATTTTGAATTATTGATATGCCTTCATGGGCAGTAAAACTGTAAAGAATATTCATGAAAATCAACCATGAAAAGCTCTAATAAAAACTTTTCTGAATTAAGCACTTAAGACATTAAAATATGTATTATGTTAATAGATCCCTCCTATCAGACAGAATTTAAGAGTATAATCCATTTTTTATTTTTTAGTTAAAATATAATAATCTGATTTATTTTGTAGCTCTTATTTATGTTAAGCTATCCCAAGAAAAGACTAATATTTCTAGAAAACAAGAACACAAGGAATAAGGAGGAAGCCCATGTCTGATAAAATGACGGAGACATCATAGGAGGGAGCCGCTTGCTCCTCATTCTTGCTGTGGCATTCTCCAGATGCAGGTATTGGGCTCCCTTTTACCTCTCATGGCCCCAATATTGGGGTCCAGTCATTGGGCACAAATCCTGTTTCATGATGAAGAAGGAGTTAGATAAAATCTGAGGGTACAGGAAGCCTGGGTGGCTCAGTCAGTTAAGAGGCCAACGTCAGCTCAGGTCATGCTCTCGCAGGTCGTGGTTTGAGCTTCGCATCAGGGTCTGTGCTGACCATTTGCTCAGAGCCTGGAGCCTGCTTCTGATTCTGTGTGTGTCTCTCTCTCTGACCCTCCTCTGCTCACCTTCTTTGTGTCTCTCTCAAAGAAAATAAATAAATATTAAAAAATATTTTGAAAATTTTGAGGGTACATAGGGATATTGAAAGGAAGTTATTTCCTTTGCATTCAGGGCAGCTGTCCTCCACAGGCAAGTCTCCTCCACCTCACTGGCCAGAGATCTCTCACGTGACACTCTAAGCAACCCTGTGAGAAGCTTAAGTGGACATCCAGGAATGTCATTAAAAAACACCATCTTTACGAACATTGTATCACCGTGTCTGACACAGTGACTATCACCCTCTTCACTGTCATAAGGTGTTACAAAACATCAAATTTAGATGATGCTTAATGCAGATTCAAAAAAATCATTCTGCATGCAAATAGACTGCTTATTGTAAGGTAGGCATGTACAGATGTTCAACACTGCATGTAGGCTTTTTAGGATACCATGGGAAAATTATTGGGGAAGATACATGTTCATTTAGTTTTCAAGATGATTTTAGCTGGTATGAGATTCAAACTGACAGAGACAGGATAAAGAAGAAGAAAAAGTCACGAAGGAAATACATATACCCAAAAACCAAATTATGAAATTGAAACCTAGAGAAAGGACCAATTGACATGGGTTTTCTGCTTTGTAAAAAAGAGCCAATCCATCTGTGAGGATTTCACAGCAGAAAGGGAATGTCTGTTCGGCCTTCCTTAGTACGGAATTCTAAATGGAACTTGGGTAGTGGTAGCAAACTAGTGCACAGTACCAAGGCTTGTTCTTGAAGACGGCTCAGCTCTAAATTCCCTATGTGCAGTGGTAAGAATATCTCTTTCCCTCTCTGTGCAG
>PJEM01016006.1:0-27630 GCA_004023845.1 Helogale parvula | reverse complement strand
CCTCTCCCCTCCTCTCCTCTTTATCCATCCCCACTCTTGGCAGCATTTCATGTGGATACCCAACCCATCTGTGCCAGATATTGTTAAGGTTTCAGAGAATATGAATTCATAGTTCCCAGTTTTATTGTGGAGACAATTTACATAGCTGGGAAAAGTCACAATAACACACAGAAGGGTGAGGATGCCAACTCTAAGCCCAAGCTGAGTGACCATGGCTGGACCTATGGGGATATGCACAGGGAGGGGGGGGGGAGTTGGATTGGCAGAAGTCGAGACTGTGTCCACTGAGCCCCTCCTCTGTGGCTGACCTGTGCTGGCTTCTGGGGATTCAGATGAGTGGGGTGCAGCCCCTGCCTTCAGGGAACCTGGGTCCAGACCGAGGGACAGGCTCCCAGGCGCGGCATGCAGCAGGAGCAGGCAGGTCTGCTGGTCCCGAGCGGCTGGCCCAAGCTGGATGCTGCACCCCCCTCACCTCCCCCCCCCCCGTCCTTGGGCCTCAGAGGCCTCATGTGCAAGGAGACAGCCTGGACCCCATGACCTTGCAGACCATCTCACATCCAGTATCTTTGAGTCTTTGCTTCCTGTTTTCTGGAACCAGCAATAACTGTCGCTGTCCATGGTCTGATGAGTAAAGAACACGGGAATTGGGAAGGGGGGTTTCTGGGAATTGGGGAGCTCCAGCGTCTGTCTCAGATGCTCTCCGTTACTGCCCACCCCAATCAACCGGCCTCTTGTGAGCCCCGTGGGGCTGGGCTGGCCGTGGCATGGCTTCGCTTGCCTATCAAAAAAGAAGAGCTGGCCCAAGACTCAGTTTCCCTCTTTATGCACTTTAGCCTGGGCTCTGGCAGCTGCAGGGCTTGGGGAATGGGTCAAGACACCTGGGTCCATGAGACCCATGGTGGCTCAGTCTGACCCTCTCTGTCTCCGGTTCTTTTCCTACACTCACGGACAATATGGCAACACCAGGTATAGAACTTCGTTCTCCCGTGGGACTGAAGTTAACTCACTGGCCCTCCTACTGTCACATGCCACCAGCTTAGCCACCCGAGGATAACCTGCGGTCATACAGCCAAGCTCCAGAGCCCCGTGTGAGCCCTGCTCACCTTAGTCTACGAACTGGGGCAGGACACCTGGTGGGTGCTCTGGATTGGCCGGTCACATGAGTGATGCCTTCTGCAGTTTCTCAGCTCCCTCCCCACCCCCACTGTGTTTGTGCTTAAGGAATTTCAGTTTTGCTTCCATATTCTGCACAGATTACCTGGAGGAGCGTGGAGATGTGACATGTAATTACCACGTATCGTTTGGCAAATAATTAGGGGACGAGAACAAACAAGTCTGTGTTTCCAAACCCCTTCTTAATCACTTTGCACGCCCTCAGAACCCTGAGCAAATATTAAGACAATTAATCGTGGCCAGCCTGTCAGTCATAAGGACAGCACTTCCGATTAATTATGCAGAGTCGGTGCTCAGTCCCGGGAGCAGGCTGGAGTTCTGTTCAAGGTCACGCTGAATTCTGGATCCCCTCTCTGTGGGCGGAGATCCAAGTCAGCTCTGCAGCTTCCTCCAGGATTATCTGTTCCTCTTCACTGTCATCAGCGGTGAATTCTGCACAATCTCACCTATTTCATCAGAGCGTCTTCTGTGTGACCTTGTGAAACCTTCCATGCTTGGAGGGGGAGGGAGGGACCTCCCAGCGATTTTACAGAGGCTGAGTTGTGGTGCTGTTGTTACACACAGGTCATCTGGAGGATGGGATGGGTCCGGGAGAGTCACAGTACTTGGAAGTAGAGTGAGGGGGTGCAGACAGAAACCTTATCACGGTCTGAGGCTGGCCTCAGAAAACAAAAGCAAGTGAGTTCTTGGTGGGGCAGTTTCAGGTGGCCAAGAACACGGGGGGATGGGTCCCTGGGCTGTAGTTCAGTGACGGAGACTCACCAGCGCTTGTGTGGCGACCAGCATACAGTGGGAGCTCCGAGATGTTAATGTGGATCAACGGATGAACAGGCACATTCACACTTCAGGGCCCTCGGTCCTCAGTGCGGAGCACATAAAAGTTGAATCAAACCCTTGCTCCCCCTGTACGATTCAGTTCACATGCTACCTCTTCGGGAGGGCTTTCAATGACCTCTTTTTCTGCATTAGACATCCCCACAGTCCCCCTTCCCTTTCATCCCAGCTTGGACCACACCCAGAGACCGCCTGTTCACCTGCCTGGGGGCAGGGACTGCATCCTTGGGGTCCCCTTAGGACTCAGCGCATAAGAGGTGTTCAGTAAGTATTTGTTGAGCAAGTGAAGGAATCTGGGAATTAGAAACAAACAAAAAAAGGTAACTGAGTGTAGAACAGTGTGGATATATGTCTGTGCAAACAGGAGAAGTTCCTAGCAGAGCCCGAGGGATCCTGGAAGGGTAGGCCTGGTGGGGTCTGTGAGTGGGGCTCAGGGAGCAGCAGAGAGAAGCCCTCTCCTCCCCCAGGAGAGTTAGGCCAGGTTCATTCAGTGGGAGGTGGGCAAGGGCAGAGCTGAGGAGGCTGTGGCTGCATGGGGGCCTCTGCGTACTTGTGCTGCAATGGCTTTCAGCGCTGGCCGCACAGGACAGGGAGTGACTCGGTGGGCCTCCTTCATGGGCTCTGAAGTCGTTATGGCCCCAAGCGATCGCTACTGGATTGGGTGGCAGGAGCCAAAAGCTTCAACTCTGAGAGAATGAGCACATGATCACAGTGTTTTTCTCCCTGAGCTCCCGGGCTCTGGACCCTGACCACCGGGAGCCCTCATCCGGCTGTTTCCATCCCAGCTGGCCTGTCTGGCCTCATCCTCCATGCAGCCATATGCCCATGACCTTCGGGGCATGGCTTGGGCTGGCAGAACTCCCTTTCAGCTGTGGATCCCAGACAGTGTGGCACAGGGGAGGGAATCCTGACTCCGTTTTGAGTCCCTGCCTTCTTTCTTACTGTTGTTTGGCTGTGAGTCTGTTTCCTCATCTTTACTAGTAAAATTTAAATTAAATCATGCCCAATAAGGCCCAAGAAAAGCTGGTGTAACAATGGCAGATGGAGTGGATGTGTTCGGCTTTGCTCCCTTCTGAAATCTCCTCGAAATCACAGCACAGGGGTTTTTAAGAAGCCTTAGCCTCTCAAGGCCAAAGAAGGAAGGAGAGGAGACAGCACATTTGAGAACTGGATTGTTGAGCTGGAAAGCAGGTGCGTGAGAGGAAATGGCTGAGCAGCCCAGAGCACAAAATCCTGAGCCATCTGGGCCTGCAAACAACAGATAACATTGCAGAGCCCCAAAGACCGGAACTGGTGTGCGGGAAGTGGGAGTGATTTGGGGCTAGAAACAGACGAATCAGTTGAAAGTTCAATAAGTGGTTAGACCTCCAGCTTCCTCCTGCCACCTCACTGGGCATGCCCCTGCCCCTTCCCAGCAGAATTTAACCTCTGGGGGGGGTTAAATGTGGGGCTCTGGATTTAGGATTTAGGATGTCCAGGGTGCCATGTTGGAAGACGGAGGGATTTTCTGGAGAATGCTACATGCTCCAACTCTGCTAAGTACAAGGGAAGGCGGTGGAAGGGTCTGCTTTGGGTGTGGGCAAGACGGGCACACATCATTGTAGAGAGCCTCACAAAAGTGATAGAACTGATTAAAAGGCAGTCTGCCTTGCATACCTTAGGATGACTGTTGTAAAAAAAACAGAAAATACTAAGTATTGGCAAGGATGTAGAGAAATTGGATCCCTTACATGGTTATTACTGAAAATAATTCTTCATATAGAGGAGGGGGTGGTAAACACAATCTATCTGGAAATAGACTGGGTACGGCTCTGCTGACATGATTGAAAACAATGGTTTTCTTCCTCCGTTGGCATCCAGAAAGACATTGGGAGTCCCTCTGGGAAATTTAACCAGCCTGATACAAAAAAACCAAAGATACCAAAATCTAAGATTTCCCAAGGAAAATGCCCAGCCAATCACCCACTATGGGCACCATCAAGAGCTCACCCACTGCCTTAGCCAGACTTCCAGTTCGGTTTTTAATGACTACTTGTAAATACTACCAATCAGCCAAGAAAATCTGAAGACACGCTTACTATATAAAAGCTATCAAAACAAATGAACCAAAGTCACTTGAGAAGAAACAGAAGCTATCGGAGACGAGTGAATTCCAAATAAATGATCCTCCCTGGTCTTAACAATTAGTATCATTAACATCTTCTCTCGCCAAAGAAGGCTTTAAGCAGAAGGAAATGCTGTCGAAAGGACCATTCCAAGACTGAGAGAAGGAACTCTCAGAAATGAAAAGATATGATTGCAGAAATAAAGATTCTATTCTGGGGTAGCATGGTAAAGGGGAAAAGTCTCCTGGAAAGCAGAGGAAGTCCAATGGTAAGAAACGTGAAGACTGGTTTAGGAGGTCCAATATCTAGATAAAAGGAGTTGCAAAGAAGGAAAAGAAGAGGAAACAGAGAGGAGAAAGTCATCCATAAAGAACAATGCAGGTTGCTTTTCTAGGTTTGAAGGAATTGAGTTTCTTGCCTTTAGAGACTCACCGAGGCCAAAGCCAATGGAGGAAACAGGCCTGCGCGCACTGAGGCACGGAGCGGGAGGTTGTAGAGAGCGGTGGGCGAGGAGGAATCCAGCAGGCTGTCAGAGGGGGAACGATGTCACATGGAGAATGGGGAATTCGAGTGGCTTCTGTCTTCTGAACGCCAGCCCTAGATGTGAGGGGACCGTGGAGTGAAGCCTTCCAAATTCTGCAGGAGGATGAGCCCCACCCAGAACGGCGTGTCTGGCCAGACCCTCATCACAGATCGAGGCTGGACTGAAGACGGTCGTACAGTTGTACCCCTCCTCGGGAAACTTCTGCAAGATGTGGGAGACCACAGGAGGGGGCAAGTCATGGGAGAGCAAGGCATGTAGACTGGGGGCGGGGGGGAGGATCAAAAGGGAGAGGTGAGTGGAATCCCCGGGATGCTGGTAAAGGGACAGGTGGAGGGACACCCCAGCAGGTGCAGGGAGGACAGTCCAGCTGGGGGCACGTGAGAGGCTCCAGGAGAGGCTACTTCCTGATGAAAGTGATTGATCACCTGGTGTGTTGGGACACATCTGGAAGAGACTGACATACCAGCAGAGTCCAGGGTTGAATCAGTGATGGGCACATTGAAGATCTAGACAAAGGGTGTGGGGGAGAAAGTGACAGACAGTCCAGGTTTGATGAGAAGGACACAGACACGGAATGAGATATTCAAGAGATTGACGCCGCGTCTCCGTGAATGACAAAGAGAGAAGAGAAGTCAGGAGAGACCTCACACCGCATGCAGGGCGGACTGGAGAATCTGGTCTCAGGTGCAGTTCCCTCCAAGGGGCGTCTGGAAGGAGGGGACACTCTCCAGTCAATGATGCATGTTGGAGGAGCTTTGAGTTTTGCAGGAACAGGTCTATGCTCAGTTCCCAGGCTGCAGGAATGGCCTGGAGCCAACGTGGCCATGGGCCCAGAGGAGCAGCACCTAAAGCAAACTCCCTCAGCAAGAGATCGGACAGGTGCGTTTCTGTGGCCACCATGCCAGGAAAACAAAACGTACCACGTGGCTCGGCTTGGTTTTGCCTTCACATCTTTATAATAATGCAAAACCGACTGTAGCTCTACACAAGATGATGAACAAGCCATGTGGAGAGGATGACGGCAGGAAGTGTGTATGTGGGGGGGGGGGTGCATGGGAGGTGGTAAAAGAGAGCCATGCACTAGAGCAGAAAGTGAATAGATGGTGCCTGAAACCAAGCACGTCCCTATGGACATGCTTGTGCAATGGAGCAGCAGACAGAATTGAAAGCGGGTGTCCCCAAGGAGTGGGGCAGTGGAAAAGGCAGAACAGGTGCACGGGCTGGAAGCATGTGTGGCTGAAAGCTAGGATCGGGAAGCCTGGTCAGGCACCTGGCAGACAGGGAGGGCTCACTGAGTCATGGGCGTGATGACGACGTGGATTCCCGTACCGGATCCCTGAGCCTGGGAGGCCGTTGCCCACCCCTCCTTGAAGCAGGAGCACTTAGCAAGGGGTGCTCGCTTTTAAGGATTCCTTATAAAGTGATCAGGGCCCTTGAGTAGCCATCTTCCCCTCCAACCAGTCACCTTCCGGGGAACCAGTGCTGATGTTTCACTGCACGTTCATTTTTAGACTCCGTGGATGCCGTCTCTCCTTCCCTCCTTTTCCCGAGCAGGCTGCGTCTGTACCGCTGAACACAATCTCTCCATGGTACCGGAGAGGAGGATGGCGTGTGCATTGTCATAAACAAAGCGCGCCCGGGGGAATCGTGGCCGGTGCAGGTGACGCCGGTCCCCAGATGGGGCTGACAGGTAAGTGGAGCAGAGCTGGGTGCGGCCGCAGCTGCTCTGGCTGGGCCCGTGGTAAGGAGCCAGACGCGAAGGAGAGGTTCCGCGCACACCAGGAAGTCTGTGGACGGGCCACGGCGGGGAAGGCCTGCCGTGGCCATGCCAAGAGGACATTCCCAAGGAGGTCAGGGCGCTAACTAACCCTGTCAACTGCAGCTGGAGGCGGAGCCTTGTGAAGACTGGCCTGCTCTGCCCGTCACCGGTGACTCCAAGGTGCCATTCCACTTGCAGATGGAAAGTGTGGGCGTGCGTGTGGCCAATGGGAACAAAAGTGCGGTACTTGCCTGGGTTCTGAACACCAGGTTGAGAGACAGGCATGGCTGCCCTCCATGCGACCTGGCAGTCTCCTCCCCTTTCTGGGCCTCAGTTTCCCCACTGGTAAAAGGAAGGGTCCTCTTCGTCCATTTCAGAACGGCAGATTTCAGCCTGGCTCTGGGCCCACGCCCAGCAGCCAGCTGTACCCTTCTGTGGATGGATGAATGAAGGTTGCCCCCGCTTTGGGGGCAGCTGTTTGGAACAGCTCTTCCTGCCTCTTGAGTGTAAGACACAGAGAAAGCAGCAAGGATGGGGTGCTGGCTGGGACACTTAGGGACAAACAGGGGAGCCCTCGATGTGGCTTTCTGGAGCCTCCCAGGGCAGAGGAAAGGCCGGCTGCACACCCAGGGAGCCGGGGAGGCACAGCTGAGACTCAAGCAGGCAGATGCCTGTGGGTTACCATGGCAACAGCAGCTGGTGGGAAAGGAAGCCAGAGGAGGCCGAGAGCGGCTTGTTTTCCCCTTTCTTGTTTTAAATGACCAGCTTTATTTGTGCAAGAGAGAGAGCGGGGGAGAGGGAATGGGGGAGAGGGGCCAAACCGGGGAGAGTTGAACTCACCTTTGAACCTGTGCGGAAACTCAGCGTCTTTTAAGCAAAGCAGCTGAACTTGTTTTGGGATCGAAAGGCAGTAGTCATGCGCAGCCCTTCGCGGGCATGATTCGTTCAGGCGTCACCGTGGTGGCCATCGAAGTAGAGGATCAGGCCCATTTTACAGGTGGGGAGACTGAGGTGCAGAGACTGTAAGTGCCCGCACCCTAGTACAACACACAACAGAGTAGGGTCGCACTCGGGTCCGTCTGGCTGCAGAGCCTGTGACTTACACCTCCTGCCACGTCGCTGCGGCATAACCGGCGAAGGGGTAGGCTAGCCACAGACTCTCCTTTCTTTCACGGGGTGGGGGAGGGGGGTCCCTGGGCCCGTGGCGTGTGAAGACTTTGCTTCCTCTTCTCCGGGTTCGTGAAGTCACCTTGCGGTGCGGAGGGGCGGGATCAGCGGGGTGGGCAGTGCACGGGCTCTGAGGGTCAAATCCTGCTCCTACCACTTAGCAGTTATGTGACCTGGGACCACGCCTCAGTTTCCTCTCCTCTCAGTGGGGATGGCCATGAGCCCTTCCACGGGGCTGTAGTGACGACTGAACGTGCTCATGTGTGTAGAACCGGCCGGAGCATCTGACCCAAAGCTCGCTCTCAACACCCATCAGCCATCTTAGCGAACACACTCATTTCAGAGGAGCAGGGAGGGAAGCTAAGAAGAGGGGTGATGCCCCAGGTGCCACAACAGTTCGGGCAGGCCGGTGGCCTCCGGGTTCTCAGGGTGGGGGTGGGATTCCCCGCACACAGTGGAGCCGCCGCCTCCCACGTCTGGTGTGCCCCGCCCGTCACCCACAGTGGGCCCGGCTTCGGGGCACAGGTGTAACAAGAGCACAAGGGGCGCAACACCAGCTCTCTGGGAGTTCCCAGCCGGGCCAGGGGTCTGAACAGCTGGAACCATAACCCTAAGAAGCCTGGTTACGGCACCTACAGCGCCTCTTCTCCTTAGTTCAGGTTTGCAATACAAGTTGTAGTGATTGTTCACCACATACATACATGCTACATACATGCTACATACATACTACATACATACATACTACAGGATGTCACTCCCACTGCCGTAACTCAGTTATCAGACTGGCCTCTCTTTCTAGTTCATTTAACCAGGTCACTATGGTTTCAGGCCGGGTGAGGCTTCTTGGGGCGGGGGGGGGGGGGCAATCAGAACAGAGAACAGGTGTGAGGGTAGAACATTGGTGTGAGGAGCCCTGAAGGCTCCGGGAGACATGTCTGAAGGGAGGGGTGGGGGCTTATTTGGGAGCCCCCTGGAAAAAAGAGGGGGGTCCAGGTGACAAAGGGGCGTTGAAGGAAGAAAGGGAGCTTATGCTGAGTTCCTATGTGCCGGGCACTGGCAAGATCTTCTGCATGCATTCACTGGCTAATTCTTTGGGGCTGATAGTTTGGGCTTCGTTTTTCAGGGTGGAGACAGAGCTAGCTTGGAAAGAGAGCTCGTGGCTTGTCCACAAACAGGCATGCCAGCGCTAGCTCCCATGGACTAGGAGGACTGAGGAGGGAACGGAGGTGTTTGCAGTGTACGCATCACAGGCTCCCGGACGCGTTCTCCAGGGACACAGACTGCTGCGTTTACAGTGCGTGCATTTTCTAGGGTGAGAGATAAGGAAGTCACTCCTCACCGGGAGCTGGTGTGGACGGCAGTCTGTGGACTGGTTGGAGGAAAGTGGAGTGGAATGTTGCACGTGGGCCAGCAGGGGCCCGAGGGGCTGGCAGAGGCTGGCGTTCAAGGCCAAGCCGTCTGTCTTCCCGAGGCGGATGAGTCAGCTGGGCAGCTGGGCCGGTGGCACGTCTTTGGGGAGAGGTTGCTGTATTATTAGAAGGTGTCGACGTGGTGCTCTGTTTGCAAAACACTCCTTGGTCACTTTGGGGAGATATTTGGAGCAAGTTTACTAATGCTTGGGCATCAGATATCCTTGGGGATGCTTTCTGGTGATTCCTGCAAAATGGACAGAAACTAGAGTTGTGTTAAAGAGTTGTTGGATGTGACAACACGTTTTCAGCGGCATGGAATAGGGCAGGAAGGATATCTAGACACCAGCTGGCCTGACTCACTGTTACAGAGCATGGACACCGAGGCCACAAAGGGTTCTATGATATTCTCAAGGTCACCAAGGCAGTTAGCAGCCAAGCCAGGACTAAACCCCAGCCTTCCTGACTCTGAGCCCTCAACCAGGAAGCATGAGAGTCTGGGGCTCCAGATGCAGAAGTCTCGGGAAGGGGTGCTCACCGGATCACCATTAACAGTCTGGCAAGTTACTTATCCCAGCAGACGGGTGTTGAAGCGAAGACACGAACCCGGATCTTTCGATTTCCAGTCAAGGAACCCAACCATTACTGATCCCCAAAGTCATCACGTCAGCCTCCCCAACTGTCAGCTTGTCCAGAAAGAGTTTTCTAGAGAAACGAAAGCTCTGAACAGATGGTATAATGGACTTTTGTCACGTCACTCCACATTTAGGAACACTTTATCTGTATTTGTGGAAACCGCCACATTTTGAGTCCCTCTTTCCCAAGTGGAGACCAGAAATCAATTCCTAGGTGTTCTTGAGGCTAATAATGTGGGCCACCCTCAGACCATCAGAAGCAGTCATGTGAAGTTTTGATTTGGAGGGGAGGAGGCAGAAGCACCGGAAACAGAGCCCACGTAGACTTATTTCCTGGTGAGGATGGGGAGGGTGGGGTCACAGGGAGCCTCAAGATCTCCAAGCCAGCAGGGCTCTGTCCTGTGAGCAGCATCTGGGGGGGCCTGTCCCCGGAGGCTGTGAGTTCTGAGCGCTGGGAGCCTGGGAGCCATGCAAGGGGTGATTTGGATACTGTTCCTGGGCTTGTGGTCTCCAGGTCCTCGTCTCTGGCTTTCCTGGAGATTCTGTGAGCTCCTAACAACCACGTTATACATTCTGCTTCCAGCGACACTAGCTAGATTAGGCCCTACTGTCTGTCACTAAACATCCTAATCATGGGTGCCTGGGTGGCTCCATCAGTTAAGCATCTGACTTCAGCTCAGGCCATGATCTCGCTGTTCATGAGTTTGAGCCCCACGTTGGGCTCTGTGCTGACAGCTTGGAGCCTGCTTTGGGTTCTGTGTCTCCCTCTCTCTCTCCCCCCCCTCCCTCCTCACGCTTTGTCTCTCTCTCTCTTTCAAAAATAAATAAACATTAACAATATTTTTTAAATCCTAGTCAGCACAGATATCATCCTTACCACTATGGCTATGACTTATATTTTGGATTTAAGATGAACCGAGAGAAAACATGTCCTGGTATTTTTTTCTTTAAGTTTATGTGGCAATTGCAAACTTTGAGATTGAAGTTATGCGTGCACAGTAGGTGCTCCTTAATGCTTTGCTGGGTGCTGGCTCAGTGGGTAGAGCGGTAAAGTTTCCATGATGAGATCTACCACTTTTATTCTGGTGGTGTTCTTTTTAGCATGATTTCAGTTGCATGTGACATGCACCTCAAAAGAGGATGCCATTGAAAGTTGCCTAAACAATAAAGGGCTGTAATCCATTCACATAACCAGAAATTAGAGTGGCCAGAAGTAGAGTCGAGTCAGCACTGCTTAACTGAGAGGCTCAGTGATAGCATCATGGCCTCACGACCTCTACTTTGTCACCTCTGTGTGGTCGCTTTTGTTTTCAAGCACCTCGGCTCATGGTCACAAAATGGCTGCAGCACTTCTGGACATCACAGATAGACACCAACCTCTGACAACGCAAAACACCTACTTGCTACATTTATATATTTCCTTTTGAGGTATCTTTTTTGCCTGTTGACAATTTGTTCAGAATGCGTCTAGGGTGATTTTCTTTGGGTTGATCTTACGTGGGGTCCTTTGAACTTCACGTATCTGGATGTTCTTATCCATTCCGAGTTGAGATGTTCTCAGCCACCATTTGTTTAAGTAAGCTTTCTGTCCCTCCCTTTTCTCCTCATGTGTGTGAGGTTAGTTCATTGATGACGTCCCATAGATCCTGTGTGCATCTTACACTCTTTTTTCATTCTTTCTTCTTTTTGCTCCTGTCGAGGGTTTAGCTAAACTACCCCACGATTTTGCTCTCTTGGCATCCATTTTGCTTGTCTGGGCAGCCTGCAGGGGCCTTAAAGTGACACTAGCCCCTCATGCAAGCACATGTCCTTGAAAACAGTTGCAGAGTCACGAGTAAATAGAAGTTCCTGATATGACTTCCCAGCAGCCCTTGTGCTGAACAGTCTCCCCCCACTTCCCTCGGTGCATCCCTTAGATAAGACCTCCCTAGAGTTTACCAAAATCCTGCTCTTTTTGGTTTGACTTGACCAATCCAGACTTAGCCTGGCAACCCCAAAGCTCTCCACCCACAGCCCCTGGTGAAAGCATGGCCCGGGGCCCTGTTACTCTCTGTCTGCCTGCACTCTAATTCGATGTCCTGTGTGGTCCCGAAAAGAAGGCCATGTACATCCTCCAGGACCTGAGTGTAATAGATTCCCTATTTCAATTTCTCTTGTGGCCTTTTGTGGAACCACGACTCATCATCTGACGCCCATGCTCCATGTAACCAATGTTAATTTGACAAAGCCTTTGCAGCCCTTTTACATAGGTTGGCTGGAGTTCACGGATTCTTTCTCCTGCAGGTTCAAGTCTCCTGCAGAAGCCCTCTGTTGAGACTGTGTCTGCTCTGTCCCCGTGGTCTTCAGCTCCAGAGGTGCTGTTGGGTTCTTCTCTAGGGTCCTATTTCTTTATTCAGCTCATTTTGTTCAAGCCTTGCTCCTGATCTCATTTAGTTGTGTATCTGTGTTCTCTTGCATGTCATTGAGCTTCCTGAAGATGATTATTTTGAAATGTCAGGCATTTTGTGGACCTCCATTCGTTGGGGGTTGGTTCCTGGCATGTTGTGAGTTTCCTATTGGGATGTCATGGCTTTTTGATTCATCGTGTTCCGTGTAGCCTTGCACTGGTGTCTGCATTTGAAAGAGTAAACATCTCATCCAATATTTTTAGACTGGCTTCATGAGGTAAAGACTTCTCATGTCAGGTTCCCAAGCTAATGGCCTTGTCTCTGGGATTGCAGCTGACTGGGGTTGGGTCCGGGCCACATGGCTGTGCCTGGGTCTGCAGTGGGGTCTGTGGTTGGTAGGCCTGTCACCAGGGGCTTAGGTGAGTGTGTATTCTGTCTGGTCCCTTGGCGAATGGAATGACAGCCTTCAGGACATTGGTAGGTAGGGTTTGCACTGGGACAGGGTCTATTTCAGGGTCTACAGACAGTAGGCCTGTTCTAGGTACACACATGGGTATGGCTCCTCCTGGGGCCCTGGGAGGACTCCTGATAGGTCACTGAGAAGGCCCCTGGGCAGGCAGAATCGGTCCTGGATAATGGCCGGAAAGAGCTGGAACCAAGTCACAAGGCTGATTCAAGGCCCAAGCTGGGATGAAGGTCTGCAAGTCTGTGTCTGGGGGGCACAGAAGGTCACATCTCCCAGCAGGTCCCTGAGCAGGCAAGAGTGTTCCTGGTCCACAGTGAAGAAGGGTGAGAGCCAGATTACAGGGTTGTTTCAGGATCTGTGGTCAGACCATGGTCCTGACCAGGGTCACAGCTGGGTGTGTCTCCTGTCCTGTCTCCAGGTGGGCAGGCCTGGTGACTAAGAGGGGCTAGAGCCAGGTCATGGGCTGCTTCAGGGCCCACAGCTGGGACTGAGGTCAGCAGGACGTTACCTGGGGCACATGCAGGGGTGACTACCGTAGGGCCCTTTGGTGGATGGTGTTGGTGGCAAGACCAAGACCAACTGAGCTGTAGCAGGTCTGTAGCCAGGACCATCGTCAGTGAGTCCGTCTTTGCAACACAGCCCTTCCTGGTCTTGGGCTCCACCAGGGTTTCGCAATCTCCTCCCTGGACCCCCACAAAGCTCCCATAGAGGCTGTCAAGTCATTGTTGCAGAGGGGGGAAATTGGTGATGGCCCCTTTTGCCTACGTCACTCCTTAAGGTATCCTTTTTGGAAGTGAAGATACTGTTTGCCAGAAGATACGTTTGGCCCTCCCCCCAGCACATTTCCCCTTCGTGTCTCATTGGCCAATGTGTTGTATCTTAGAGTCTTTCTTAAACCAGTCATGGATGGGGGATAGGATTACCACATCCGGGCTGGGAAGGCTATAGCTCCTTTTATCCATTTAACAAAACGGGAGCTTAGTTACAGAGCAGAAGGGAGTGGCTCTTGAGTAGACATCAAGTTTGCTGATTGCCTTCAGGGTGCCAGCCCTGGAGCTGACCGCTGCCATATTCTTTAAATCACAGAACTCTCTCTGCAACATGCAGGTCGGTGTTTCCACCCCCATATTCTTGGACTGAGCCCAGGAGGCTGCACAGTGATTTGCCTTAAGGTCACAGAGCTGGTTCCTGGGAGAGATGGGATTTGACTCTGTTTGCAAGTCTGGGAGGTCCATGTCCCCCGAGGCGTAAGCACTGTACCTGCAGTTCAAGCAGAGGCTTTGCTAAAGCAACAAAACAAAAACAAACTCAGCTCTGAAGGAGCTGGCTAATTGGAGGAGGAGGCAGGAAAACATATTCCCTTGCTGGAGTTAACCTTGTGTTTTAATAAATGGTTTAAAGGAAAGAGAAACCGTTTCCTGTTGGCAGTTGAGAACCTAACTCCGTGCTGCTGAAATATTTACTGTCCTGTAATTGTTGGCCATCCCTCAGGCTCGGGCCAGCTGCTAGCAGGAGAAGAGAATTCAGTGGTGACTCAGTGGGACTTCCAGAGGAAAAGACACCTGCCAGTGGAGAACTGTGATTCTTTAATGGCCTCCTTGGGAGGCTCACTGGGGATTTATTTCTGGGTAGAATTAATTTCTCTTTAGAGAGAAGGATCTCAGTTGCCTCTTCCGGAGGGAATGGAGGTCAGGGGTGGGGTGCATCTTGCTAATTTTTTTTCTGTGTGACTGGCATAGGTTTCCCCCTAGGCACATGGGCTGTGCTGGTAAATCGCTTTGGATCTGAAAGCAGTTCTGTTTCTAATTCAGATAAATTCCATTTATTTTCACGCTCGTGTACTGAAAACATTCACCTTGTACCAGGAACCTTCACTACGCATCTGGATAGTTCCTCTGTGTCCCAAGGTTAGCAGTCAGCTAGGAGAAAATGCTGATAATCCAGACATGGGCAAACCCACTATGGGGTGGGTGTGGGGCTGTGCATGTCCACCGGGCAGGGCAGGGGCAGGAAAGGAAGTCTTCCTGGAGGAGAGGATGCCTAGCATCAAAGAAAGGGTTTAGAAATGGTATTTCAAGGGAAAAGCCTAAACTACTTGTCACCCCCTCCAGTCCAGGCATGGACTATATAATAGTAAAAAAAAACAAATACAGATCACTTATTATGTTTCAAATTCCACCCTAAGTGTTTCACATTTCTACAACCATCTAACTCTCCAAGCACCCCTACGCATGGTGACATTTATTATTGCTGTTTACGGATGAACAAAAGCACAGAGAGACTCAACAATTTGGTCAAGTGCACAGCAGACACGGGAGCAGGACCCAGACAGCCTGGCTCCAGGGCCCCTCACTCGGATCCCCTGAGTGTTGGATGTTAGGCCTCTCCCTCCTGAAGCAAGTCACCGAGAGTGAAACCCACGGACACAAACGGTGACGGTGTATGGGTTTATTTTAGTTGGGCCGAACGGCCCCTCCCGACGGTTGGCAAGTCCTCAGGAGAGCGCACCGCCGAGCAGGAGCTCAGGGTTCTTAAGGGCTTTGGCAAGACAAAATAAGTAATAAATCATAGTTTACAGCATTCTGTAGTTGTCAATCATATTTTGACACACAAACGTCTTTGTCTTAGGAGAAATTTGAAGTCACCAATCTTAGGTCCGAAAACGAGGCGAAGCAGGTGCACAGAGCGAGAACTTTGCGGTTAAAGGGTGGGATCTAGCAACAGCATCTTAGAATCTAATAACAATATCTTAGAATCTAGCAACAGTATCTTAGAAAACAAGTCAACCTTAATTTATGGGTTACATTTTAGGACTCCCAGAGCTTAATTTCCCAACCCTTAATTGTTCAAGCAGAAAAGTGTTGGAGAGTGAAACAATGGTTGGTAGTTTTTCATTAGGGTCAGCTTGACCCGAGGAGGGTCTTACATTGGGTCCTCTCCGTGTGTGACACATGTACCACTGATTTGCACATCACATACCTTTACTATTGCAGCAGCATCCGTGTGTGTGATACACACCACCTTTAATAGTCACATAACAGGAACTTACGTTTTGTTCCAACTCCTCCATAGACTGTCTCGGGTATCTACACCCTGAAAGCAGCAGTACGTTGCAAGAAAATGAACCACAACGGAGTACGATTGAAGCAAACTGACCAGGATGGGCTTATGTTTTGCAGCAAGTGGTAGTTGGGATGAGAGAAGAAAAATCTTCCTTTGTGCTGAGATCTCGACATACGTTGAATTGCCTTCAAAGGCTCTTTCCCAACCGTTTGGCTCCCAGCCTCTTGCCTCCTTCCTCTCCTGCTCTCTGAGTTCCAGAGATCTCGACTCTTCGTTTCTGACATTCTGATAAAGAGGGAGTGAACAGGGTGGAAGGGGGTCTGCAAGGGGCTCAGCGAGCTGTCTTCACGGAGATGAACAACAGCGTTCGGTAAGCTCGCAGACAGAGACAGTACGATGCTGGAGAATATTCTCCTCCGTATGTCAACGTGTTAGAGATGTGGCTGTACCATGTTTTGGCATTAATTGTTAAGTATCTGTTATGTATCAGGGACTGACCTAGGCACCAAGGACAGGCTCCAGCCACACTGAACTTCATTTTGACTCCCCTATATATACACCATAGTTTCTCATCTCTTAGCTTTCTGACATCCTGTTCTCTCTGTGGGAACGCCGTTCCCTTCCCACCTGGATCTTTTGCCCAGATAATTCCTACTCCTCCTTTAAGTCAGGGATCAGACAGTCCCTTCTGTGGGAAGCGATGCTCTGACTTCCTGAATCGGGGGCCGTGCTCCGTAGGGTCCTATGCTGCCCCTGACCTCCATCGTTATTGCATTTCTTAGTACTTCGCAATGTAGTTTTTGACTTCCTTGTCCAGGTCCCTCTCAGGAGATGACTCTGGAGAGGATAAGGGTCCCTAATGTGCTCCCTGTTGTATTTCCATGGTGCCTGGCAGCCATATTGTAGGCACTCAATAGATTTTCAATTGACTAGCTAAAGTAGATCATATGAATGTAGTTTCCAGTGATGGCAACCACATACACCTAAATTATTTCCATGCTTCTCCACTGGAGATTACAGAGGATCCCATCCCCTTCCTGCTCAGATAGTCATGAGTTCATTCTTCTGACTCTTCTCTCTCATGGAGTTAGTTTCCATGGAATGGGTATGGTCTTCCTCAACATCTTCTGAACAGAGATATTTCTTGCTAAGTACTGTTTTACTGCCTGATGTACATTAGCTTATTTGATTCTTAGAACAACCCTCTGAAATAGGTACTAGTATTCCCATAGTCTTCATCTGATATATGAGGAAACCGAGGCACGCAAAGTCTAAGTAATTAGCACGAGGTCATGTATCTTTTGTTTCAGCCAAGGTTATGGTAGGAAATAGCACATACAACTTGGTAAATTGAGGCAAATTTAATAAAAATAATTTATTAGGTTGACACATGTGAGATTGCCAGTATTTGATCATTTTTTATCTTCAAAATGGTAATTTTATAAGATTAAACCAAATACAAATCTAAGAACAGAGGTTAAGGCCAATACTGAGGGGCAGTGCTGTGCATCTCGAGGATCCGTAATCACCATCTGGAGGAGCAGGGCGAGGGAGTGGGTACCACGGCCTGGAGAGGACTTCTAGACAGGCCACCCTAGGGAAGGTGTGCCCTTCCGATGAGCCCATAGTGATCCATCAGGGAGGGAGCTGAAGGAGTCGATTCCTGAAACTGCCCCTCCTCGATTCCTGCATTCTCCCCTGGGGCTCCCCATTGGCTGACCCCAACTGGAGGCCAGAGGTCAAGGGCACCTATTGACACTGTCCATGAAGTTCAGCCTCTTGGAGCACAGAGCAGAGTGGAGAAGGATAGAGGGTGGTTTGGAGAAGCAAATGGGAGGCATTCAGCACTGCTGGTCTGTAAGGGAGCTGGTGGGCAGTTCCAGGCAGCCTGGGGCCGGGGCCCATGGTTGGATCCAGTGCCTCTGAATCTGAACTTGGTAGAAAGAGTTGGACCTATAGTCCCTGGGGCACCAAAAGCTCCTCTTAGGGATTTCTACTGAGTTTCTCGGGGACTCAACCTCAATAATGAATTATTCACCTTTCATATTAATATTTGATTTCTAACAAAAGAGCTGATTTCAAGAGTGACTTGGTGCAGAATGGAGCCAGTCTGAGCCCAGGGCTATGGCCCGCTCTTTGCAAGTCTGCCTCCCCTTTGGCTGTTAAATATTTTAGAGGTTGGATAAGGGCCTATAGCATGTTTCATAAATGTTTTAGAAGTTGAGGCTGGCTGTCAAGGTGAATGCACATTTCTGAACATAGATGGCATCCTACCAATTGAAAGCAGATCACTCAGACCACCGAACATAGACTCTGGAAGGAACCGTGTGAGCCTGGAATTTAAAAGCCTACACTTCAAGAAAATTTTGAGGTTAAAAACAAAGAACAAACTGGTCATGGCCCAGGCGAGGGGATGGACCCAATAGGTGAAGAGGATTAAGAGGTACAGACTTCCAGTTATAAAATAAATAAGTCATGGAGATAAAAATTACAGCGTAGCTAACTTAGTCAATAATATTGGAATAAATCGTATGGTGACGGGTGGTAACTAGACTTACCATGGCGACCATCACATAATGTACAGAATTATGGGATCACTGCAGCATCTGGTTGGCTCAATTGGTAGAGCATGGGACTCTTGATCTTGGGGTAGTGATTCAAGCCCCACATTGGGTGTAGAGCTTACTTAAAAGAAAAACTGAAATTAAAAAGAAAGAATTATTCAATCACTATGTTGTACAACTGAAATTGAAAGATCATATGTCAACTATACTTCAATCATAAATATTTTTAAAAAATAATTAAAAGTGATTCAAACATGAACAGGTAATGATAGAAAGAAACAAGGATTATGATTAATCAAATTCAGTGCACTTGAAGTCCATGAAGGAAATAAAAAAATAAATAAAACCTGTGTTATCTGAAAAAATAAAATAAAAAGCCCACCAAAACTCCAAGTTCTGGACGACCTGGTGTTCTTACACAGCAGTAGAGCGTTCTGGCATGCACGTGCCTTGGAGCTGGAGATGGTCCCATCATTTCTCGTCTTTTGGCACCTTTGTACTTGATGTTTCTTCTACCTAGAACATCCCCCCCTTTTAATCCCATGACCAAATCCTACTCCTTCTTCAAGCACCACCTTTTCTAGATGAGCTTCTGTCATTTTCTATCTCACCCCAGGCTGACAAAGCATTCTGAGAAATGGGATGGTGACCTATCTGTTTCCTCACCAAGCTGTGACTTAGCTGTGGCCAGAGACCACGTCTCACTCATCTCCAGAGCCTCTGGCCCAGCATGGTGTCTGGTAGTCCACACAGTTGGCCGCATGAGCAAACAAGTCTGTGGATCCTGCAGTTAAGAAGCCACCTTCAAGTGCTGGAGGAAGGGCTTATAGAGATGCTGTAAGAAACTCCACTGAGTGCTGCTGTGTTTGTTCTGTGGGGGCCACAGGGAGTAGGGGGGTACCTGCCAGAACTCCATGTGTCTAAAAAAGGCAAAAAATAATGCAAGAGATATGTGTACTGAGCAACTGGCTCTTTCTGGAACGTGCATGTGATTCCAGTCCCAGGGGCTCAGTTTGTCCCTAGTCTTCATTTCAGGGAGCAAACAACTAGTGGAATCTTTTAGCAACATGAAGCCAAAGTGCCTGAAGCCCCAGGGCCTTTGGTATCAGACGATTCTGGTTCAAGTTCCAGCCTTGTCACTCACTTGGTAAATGCCTTACTCTCTATGTGCTTCTGTTTCCTTGTCTGTAACATCAGGGTGACCATTTCTAGCCCTCTGGGCTACTGCAAGGTTTAAATGATGTTATCTATGCCAATTACTGGACACATATTCAACAACGAATAAGATTTCCTCTTTCCCTCTTCAGGCTATTTTACCTGCAGTCAGGAACATCCAGTGCAGGACTCTGCATGGTACCGTTGCCCAGACAGTGTTCAGAGGGCTGTCTGGGAATTATCAGAGTGTTAGTCAACAGGCTATTTCATGTCTTCACTCTTCTGTCTGTGTGTTCCATTCTCATTGCTCTGGTCCTGATCCACGTCCCCAGTGCCTTTGATCTCAACCAAGTCCCGAACTGTGTTACCTCCCTGGGTCTGATTTCTACCATCTCAACCCATCTCCATGATTCCAGCAAGAATTATGTTCCCCAAGCACAACCCAAACCAAGCCATTATCCTACTTAAAATCTATCCATGGCTCTCAGCTGAGCTGAGCCCAGGGTCCCTAAGATGGCATTCCACTTTTGCTGATCCCTGGCTCCGATTTCCTTTGCTTTGCGCTCCTTTCTCACTCAGCCAGTGCTCTGGAGAATTCCTGCCCTGCTCCTCACGGAATTCTCAGAGCAGCTTGGTCTTCAAGAAATCACTATCTAATAGCTAGACACAGAAGTCATCCTGTCTCCCTCTGACCCTATCAAGTGGTTCTGTGTTGCTCTCTCTGACTCATATGCCACCGCCAGTGTCACCACCACTGTTATCTGAAAGCCTGTGTCCCCCAGAAAATTTCCGTTGTCACCTGATCCCCACTGTGATGGTATTTGGACATGGTGCTTTTGGAAGGTGATCAGGTCATGACGGTGGAGTCCTTATTGTCGGGATTAGTGCCTTATAAAAATGGCCCCTGGGACATCCCTGGCCGTTCTTCATCCTTGAGAGGATGCAGTCTTAGAAATAGGATGCAGGCTCTCATCAAACATCAAATCTGCCAACACCTGATCTTGAATTTCCCTACCTCCAGAACTGTGAGAGATTTCTCTTAGTTAAGCACTCAGTTACAGCACTTTGAAGTGTTTCAGACAAGCACCACCACCACCAGCAGCAGCAGCACCATCAGTCATCCTCAGTGCTTCTCTCTTTACTATTATTTAAATATGTCTTTTCTGTCTTTCCTGGCTGAATGCCCTCACCTTGAGGGCAGAGTTAAATCTGTGTGCTCTTTGTATCCAATCCCAATGCCAACTATATCCATCACAGGGTGTGTGCCCAGGAAATGTGTACTGAGTGAGTGAGTGAATGAATGAAGGAATAAATTTGTGAGTCACTGATTCAAGGCTATCTAGGTATCATGGAATTAGCACGGAAGACAGCAAAGGAAGAAAAAACATGGCCCTTGCTCTTCCAAGGACCCCATGGCCAGCTCTGTGAAGTGGAACACAAACCAGAACATGAAGGTGGTGCCAGGTCTGTTTGGGGAAGCCATGGACTGCCATTTGCATCACCCTGTAGGACACAACCCCTGTTCTGCTGCAGGGTGGGGGGTGGAGGTGGGGAAGGGAGGTGCAGGAAACTGACAGCCTCCTGCTCCAATGCCTTGAGGCTCCACCTCAGTTTTTGATCTGAGACACAGCCTGTGACGGAACTTGGCAAGGGTACTTGGGTCTTGCCTTTCCTACCCAGCTGGAAGCTCCCCCAATGGGCAGCTTGCTCTAGAGCCCACTGCCGACGTTCAGATCTGCACTGGGTCCAAGGCTCTCCCTCCCCCTCCTGCTTCCTCTCCTCTACCTTTCATGACATTCCACCCCAATAAACCTTTTAAATTCCTAACTTGACTTCAGCACCTGCTTCCCAGAGGACCCAAATGCTGCACTGTCTTGCTCATTACTCTATCTCCAGTGCCCTGCAGGGCCAAGTGGGGCCGCACAAGTATTTGTTGAATTGAAGAGGAAACAGGGTTAAAAGAAAGTAATACTCTATGTAAAGAGCTTCCTATAAGCTCTGATGGGACATCCATCCATGTTCTGGCTCCTTTTAGCCAAACTTACTTCTGTCCCCTTGTCATTGGCAAGTGCTGTTGAATATTTGACCCCCCAGAAGCACCATTATGGCCCTCCTCTCTCCTGAAATGACAAAGCAGGTTTTTTGTGGATATTATTTGCAGTAGATTCCATATCCCCTTAGCTTGGGAGCTATTTTCCATACATGAGAGAGAACATTCAGTCACTCACTCTTTCTGTCAATCAATCAATGGTTTCTATATGCTAGACACCATTCCTGGTGCTGGGGACAAATCCAAACATTTAACGTCTCTGCCTTTCTGGAGCTTCTGTTTCAGTCACAGGACCTTCAAACCTGCTGTGGTCAGAGGTGGTATAATGACAGGTCCAAAGAGCTTCAGGCCAAGGGTAATGCTATGCGTGCTGGAATCTTCCAGTAGCCCCTTAGATCCACCCTCCGTCCATCCCCCTCATTGACCTGCATGGATCATCAACCATTGGTTCCAATTGGTCCACCCAGTGGACAGTTCTAGCAGGAGACCAGGGAGCTGGGGAGGAGTCAAGAGGAGATGTCTCTCCCCTCCCCACTAGCTCCCTTCCTGCAGTACTGCCTGGGTTGGCAGAGTCCCCACAGCTCTTGTCAACATCCCTCCCCTGCAGCTACTCCATCTGGGGGCTGGAGACTTCTCCCTCCCGTGTGCTTTCAGGTGGAGGGCGGGTAATAGCTCTTCACTCTTGCTAGCCCTGGGCTACTGCTCCATTCTGTTTTGTTTCTCTTAACTGGCCCAGACCTTTGGAAGAACTGGTTCGTGCTCGCTGAGCCTGAAAGATGTCTAAAGCTGGTTCTTCCTCCCAGGGGACACGTCTATGGATTCTTCAGAGACTCCATCTTCTTCCAGAGTGAAGCTCCGCCTATCTCTCATTCCCTGGACCAGAGCACCTTCCTTTCCCTTCAGCTGTCCCCAGCCTTTAATTTTAGCGTGTCCTGCACAGGCCTCCTTTCTTAGAAGTCCATTGCCCTTCCAGGTGGTCTTCTTGGGCAGGATTGGAAATGGGCTCCCCCAGAGTTTCCTATGTTCCCAAGTTCTGTGTTTCCTATGTCTTGACAAACTCTGAGTGCAGCCAGCCCTAACATAGCTGTACTCTGTTGGCGTGTGCTAATGGTCAGTCAGCTAAGCCCTTGTCCTTGAGATATCAGCCCTCTGTGTACCCACTTACAGCCTGCTAGCATTCCTGCTTGCTATATGAGTCCTCTCCTTGAAGCCCATCTTTAGAAGTGAAGGGGGAGATGCTGCCCATTCTCCAATAAAGTAGGATTCACTGCCCCTTGTCCTTTCCAAAGACACACTTCCTGAAAACTATGTCCCAAACTCCACGCTTGACCCTCACATACCCAGTGTGACCAAGGTGCTATCTTAACACCCACTTTGATATCTAAAATCTGTTGCACCTTGGTGCCTCAGTCAAAGCTATTAGACATCCCATTATATAAATTTTGTGTAGTAACAAGAGAGGAAAGTTGGAAATGGAAGCCAACTCTACAATAGTGTGACCTCAGAGCTAAGATACCTTAGAAAGGATAATAGTGAATGATGGAGATTTGGAAAGTCTGCCCATGGGAGTGGGGCAAGGGTACCTCATCCCCGAGATCTTGTTTTCTCTTCAATATGACTTCAGAAGCACTTCATGAAGTGTGATTAAGATTCAAGGAGGCTGTGGGTTGCACAATGCCATGGCAGGTTCTTGATCATAGCAGTGGATCACTGTTCTTGGTTATCCACACATCAGAAAACTCATACAGTTCTCACAACACGCCTATAGAGCAGGCTCTGCTGTTAATACTCCCTCTTCACAAGCAAGGTCATTAAAGCACAAAGAGGTTCACCAATTTGCCAAGGTTTTCTGGTTAGTAATAAGTAGTAAATACAGCATCTGAACCAAAGAGTTGAACTCTAAGACCTTGGTCTTACTGTCCTCTACAATCTCCTAATCAGTCACAGCTCCATGTGCCTGCCCCTTGAATTGAGGTCACCCGGCTTTGTCCAGTCCTCCATGCCATATTTTCTATGCCCAGTTCTATCTTCATTGTAGCTTGACAAGCAACATAGCCTGGTGAGGTTGATTGTGCCAAGAAATGTGTAGTTATAGCCCATGGATGGACATTTAGAGGAGTTTGCACAAATCTGGGTTTTGGAACAAATCTGGTTCTTTATATACCTGACAGTGTGCATGCCAGACTTAGGAAGCCAATATATATTCTCCACTGAGACATGGATTTCAAGGCATAAAATCTAGTGGCCAGCTGTTAACTAAGAAGATAAATATTTCATATTACTTGGCAGGAAGAAGTGCCACATTTCTAAATGACATCAGGAAAATGGGTTGTGTCTTCTTTCCACCAGCTGTCCTCTTCAGAGGTAGCCAGCCTATAGCCCAAAGCAGCCCGCATGGTAGGAACCACACCAGGTCTGGCCCTTCCACCTGGTGTCACTGGGGAGCTATGACATCTGGTCATGCCACCTACTCAGAGTGGGACTTTGGGCTGGTCACTTCCCCTGCCTGAGCTTGTCTCCCCAACTGTAAAGTAGAGGGGCTGGACTAGAGGCTGCCGAAGGTCCCCTGGCGATGTGTGATGGTCAATTCATGGGTCCATGCAGGCTGGGCAGTGAAGGGTTCAGATGCTGAGGCAAGTCCACAGGAGGCCAGCAAGATGGAAATCAGCCTTTTGTAATCAGATGTGTCAAGGGAAGCATGGTTGGGAGGGAAGGTAGTGCTTGGGTTATCAGGATCTTAGAATAGGTTCATATCTTTTTTTCCTCCTATCCTACTGCATTTAGACCCTTACAGATCGTGGGAAGAAATTTGATTTCTAGTTATGGTAACACAAAATTTTTTTCTAAGTTCCCAGGACCACAGCCCAGGAAGGGAGTGATGCATCTGAGCCTGAAGGCTTCCCACCCATTTTTGTGTCTTATTGCATGTGGGCCCCACTCTCTCAGAACAGCTTCCTCACACAGCAGAAGTCAAATGGGCAGTGTAGAGTAGTGGGTAAGCATGGGAACCCTCATGTCAATTTTCCCCAGGCTCAGGTTGCAGCTTTTCTACTTACTAGGTCTGTTCCATTAGCACGTCTGTTAACCTCTTCAAGCCTCAGTGTTCCCATCTGTATAATGGGGATGATATTGGAGCTTATCACATAAAATACAAATAGTATTGCAAATACTACGGAGTGGTTAGTGAAATTTGGTGATGATGATGATGACAACAATGATGTTTGCTGACATCTCACAGCTTTGCATTGAAGGGACTGATATGCTTTCCAATCTTTAGTTCTAATTGCCCCTGCTTGGGTCAGGTGACTCTCTCTGGGCCATTTAATGCTGGGTATGTGGGAGGTTGCTCTGACTGGCTCCACCAGGATCCAATCAAGAGGAGGGGGGAGTGCAGAGTGGTGGGTTCAGGAAGAAGATGGTAGGTCCTTCTAGAACCACATAAGTAAGAGAAGAGCCCTGTTGAGAAGGACAAGTTCTGTTTTTGCAACCAACATTGTAGGCATCTGCTGAGAGATCCAGGAGCAGATTCACCAGGAGCTAACGAAGTCAACATTTCAGGACCTCTCAGACCAGAATGGGCTTCTTACAGGTCCTTGGCAAGGTGCTAGCAATGTTTCCACAAGGTCATACGTACTTTATAAAAGTAAAGTATTTTAACCACAGTGGGTTAACAGTGCTGTCTCTTTCCAATCTGACTTCCCATCTGTCACACTCACCTCTGTAGGAGGTGATACTGGAGTGGCTGTGAACATTTTTGGTATCTGCCTACAAGGATGTTGAGTTAGGAACAGATTTATTTTTAGTTTTGTGACATAAATGTATGTCATTCAGTTATTTCCAAATATAGTTATCTTCCATAGATGGTTCACCCAGTGTAGGAAGAGCTTTGAGGAAAGCTTGCCACTCATTTAACTGATATAAGGAAAGGAAAATGTAAGGATGTAAGGAGAGGAAAATGGCCACCCATTTAACTGATATAACTGGCGTTATGACCCAAAGTGCAAGGCCACAGTTGGATTCCTGATGTGAACATGACCTGTGGCACCAGAACCAGAAGTATACGGTTAATGGAGGAGAAATGAGGTTTGAAATATACAAGAAAGGAGCTTATCTGCAAAATTTCTGACTCTTTCAAGTTTTCAGAGTCTCATAATGGGATGCTTTTTTTCTTTCTTTTTTAAAAGTTTATTTATTTATTTTGAGAGAAAGAGAGGGCATGAGCAGGGGGCCGACAGAGGGAGAGAAGGAGAGAGGGAGAACTCCAAGCAAGCCCCAAGCTGTCAGTGCAGAGTCTGATGTGAGGCTTGAACCCACAAACTGCAAGATCATGACCTGAGCCAAACCAAGAATCAGATGCTCAACTGACTGAGCCACCTAGGTGCCCCATAGTTGGATGGTTTCAAACACACATGATAAAGATCCACACTTGCACTGTGGGTGACATCTCAGCCTGGTGAACAATTTTGGAGGCTCAGAGGACACAAACAAGATGCAAAAACTTTGTCCAAAATGTGGATAAATAGTCGGTATTTTAAATTTATCTCCCTGATGATTAATAAAGTTTTCATATGATGATTGGTCATTTGTATGTCTTCCTTTGTGAGATGTTTGTTCAAGCCTTTTGCTCATTTTTAAAAAATGGTTGTCTTTTTTTTATTATTATTGAGTTGTGTAAGGTCTTCATATATTCTGATTGCAAGTCCTTTGTCACATAATCTATTTTGAATATTTTCTTTTAGTCTGTGTCTTGGCTATTCATTTTCTAATGATGTCTTTTCATGAGTAAAAGTTTTAAATTTTATGAAGTGTAATTTATCAATTTACTGTTTTCTGATAAGTGCATTCTGTGTCCTCTCTGGGAAATCTTTGCTTACCCTAAGATTGAGTAGAATTCCCTTGTGTTTTCTTATAGAAGCTTTATAGATTTAGTCTCTACATTGACCTTTGACTCATTCCAAAAGAATTTTGTATTATTTGTATGAGATAGGAAGTCAACTTTCATTTTTTCCAATATGGATTTTCTTTCTTTCCTTTTAAATTTAAATTCAAGTTAGTTAACATACAGTGTAGTTTTGGTTTCAGGAGCAGAACCCAGAGATTCATCTCTTACATATGACACACAGCGCTCATCCCAAACCGTGCCCACCTTAAGACTCATCACCCATTAAGCCCATTCCCCCACCCACCTTCCCTCCAGCAATCCTCAGTTTGTTCTCTGTATTTAAGATTCTCTTATGGTTTGCCTCCTTCTCTGTTTTTATCTTATTTTTCCTTCCATTCCCCTATGTTTATCTGTTGTGTTTCTTAAATTCCCCATATAATACATTCTAGTTCCATCCATGTTGTTGCAAATGGCATGATTTCATTCTTTTATCACGGAATAGTACCATTGTGTAAATATGTATACGTATACACACATATATATACATACCACATCTTTATCCATTTATCAGTTGGTGGGCATTTGGGGGTCTTTCCATAATCTGACTGTTGTTGATAGCACTGCTATAAACATTGGGGTGTAGTGCCCCTTTGAATCAGCATTTTTGTATCCTTTGGATAAATACCCAATAGTGCAATTGCTGGGTCATTGGGTAGTCCTATTTTTAATTTTTTGAGGAATCTCCATACTGTTTTCCAGAGTGGCTGCACCAGTTTGCATTCTCATCAACAGCTGATGTGGATTTTCAATTGATAGAGCACTACTTGATGAAAAGATTTTAATTTCCCCATGAAACTGCTTCAGAACTTTTGTCAAAAATCAGTTGACCTGAGGGCGCATGGGTGGCTCAGTTGCTTAATCATCCAACTTTTGGTTTTGGCTCAGGTCATGATCTCAAGGTTTGTGGGTTCCATTCCCACATCAGGCTCTGTGCTGACAGCACAGGGCCTGTTTGGGATTTTCTCTCCCTCTCTCTCTGCTTCTCCCCTGCTCATGCTCTCTAAATAAATAAATAAGTAAATAAATAATCACTTGGCTTATTAAGTATGAGTTTATTTCTGGACTTTCTAGTCTGTTCTGTTGATCCTTTGTCTCATTCTATACCCAAACCACAATATCTTGTTAATTGTAATTTTGAGTGATCTTGAAGTTAAGTGGTTTAAATCCTCAGAATTGTTCTTCTTTTTAAAAATTTATTTTGGCTTCTATATGTCCCTTGAATTTCCATATACATTTTAGAATTAGTTTGTCCATTACTACCAAAAAAGCCTGCTGAACTTTGGTTTTTTTTAAATTTATTTTTATTTATTTTTTATTTTTTTTAATAGTTTATTGTCAAATTAGTTTCCATATAACACCCAGTGCTTCTCCCCCCAA
>PJEM01016005.1:0-27632 GCA_004023845.1 Helogale parvula | reverse complement strand
CACATATGGGCCTGGAGTTCTGCATTTATTGGAGGCGAGGGTGGGGGCCAAGGGTTTCGGAGGGGGGGGTGCTCACTCCCTACTGGTGAATTTAAAACATAAAAGCAGGAATTTAAAGCGTGGGAAGAGGGAAAAAGAAAGGAAAAAAAGGGGGGGACAAAAGTGACCCAAATGGCCAGTTACCTAAATCAACAGGATCTCTAAAGTAAAGGGGCCTAGTGATGGGAAAGTGGTGGGGGAAGGGGAGGATGTGGAGCAGGGAGCATCCTGGCTCTTTATCTAGTTCTGTGGCTCGCAATGTGTTTATTCCAGATAGACTTCATTGAGTTACAGCGATGACTTGGCAAAGCTTAAGTCAGGCACTTGCGTTCGAGAAGGAAAGGTCACCTGTCAAGGTTTTCACTCTACACAGACACCTGAGCTCCAGGAGGCAAAGCTTGGGCAGGAGCAGAGAAGGAGGGACACAGAGAAGAGGGCCAAGGCTTTGTCCAAGACAAGAGACAGAAAAACTGCCTGGAAAAGGGGACATTTTTGCTGGCTCTTAAAGGCTAAGTAGGAGTTCTCCCAGGTAGAGAAAAGAACAAACTGTATACAGAAGCCCATGCAGTCCCTACTGGATTCATGAATATTTATTACATACATCCAGTGCTTAGTTCTTTACCACCTGTCCTTTCCCAGCTAAATATCACATCCCCAAGTGACAGATGAAAATAAAGGCACAGAGATGTTAAGTGACTTACCCAAGATCACACAGCAGCTAAGTTGGGGAGCTGGGGCTGGAGCCCAGGCTATCTGGCTCTGATTCCAGGTTCTGAATTGCTTTGTCACCCTGCTTTATTAAATGCTTTCTTTTTAAATGTTTATTTATTTTTGACAGAGAGAAACAGAGCACCGCAAGGGAGAGGCAAAGAGAGAGGGAGACAAAGAATCCAAAGCAGGCTCCAGGCTCTGAGCCATCAGCACAGATCCCGATGCAGGGTTCCAACCCACGAACCATGAGATCATGACCTGAGCCCAAGTTGGACAGTTAACCTACTGAGCCACCCAGGCGCCCCTATTAAATGTTTTCTTAATAGAGCTCTTTAATTTTACTTGTCCCAGAATTCTTTGCCCCCCTTCACCCTCTACCTCCCACCCAGGGCAGTCTCCGCATCCTTCTTCAGGTGGAAGAAAGTCAATATTGACTGGATTATCAAAATGTCCCCACCCTCTGGAAACAGCCCAGTAACAACAAGCTTCTGCAATATTGAGACATCAGGTGGGGCCCGTGTGGAGGGTGGGCCAGGTCAGGGACCCGACTAAGGCTGAGGGGGAGGGTCATGCATTGACTGGATACTCTTTCTTACTATTATTTTTCTTCAGCTCCTTGTCATTGGCTCACAGAGTCCGATGTCACCTTGAGCTTAAAACTGTCAAGAACTCATGTGAACTAACAACATACCAGACACGTTACAGATATGCCCTCAGTGGCCACCACACGTGGCGATCTTGGCGGCAGCAGGAACGACTTGCGGCCACATCTTTTTAGTATTTATTCACTTGCCATGTTGCCAGGTCCACATCCCTCCAGGGACACTGATATTTACTTAAATAAAGTCAGTTCTGTTTTTTTTAATTTAATTTTTTTTACATTTTATTTATTTTTGAGAGACAGAGAGACATTGCGAGCAGGGGAGGGTCAGAGAGAGAGGGAGACACAGAACCAGAAGCAGGCTCCAGGCTCTGAGCTAGCTGTCAGCACAGAGCCCGACGCAGGGCTCCAACCCACAAACCGTGAGATCATGACCTGAGCTGAAGTCAAACGCTCAACCCACTGAGCCACCCAGGTGCCCCAATAAAGTCAGTTCTTGAGATTAAACATACATATTTACAGTTGTAGTGATGGCATAGTAAGACTAAAAGGAGGATTTGGGGAAGGGGTTGACAAATGAATATGCGTAGAGTGCCCGCGCATAGTCAGTGCTCATGAAACACAAGCGGTTTCAAGCCCTTGCTCTGGCAGGCTGGAGGGCTTGTCAGAGGAGGAGGCACCACAAACTATAAGAATGAAGCCAAGTGTGGGGAGCGGGGACCAGGCTTGACTCCCCTTCCTCTTTCTTGCTGCCAGGTGACCGCTCGCCAGGAAGCCATGACAGAGGCCGGAAGGCTGCCCCCGCCGTTGCCCCCACGACTGGCCTGGTTCGTGCAGACGCAGGTGGGCCAGCTGACCCACGGAGGGGTCCCCGCGTGGTTCCACGGGGCCATCTCGAGAAAGTGAGGACACACCCGTACCCTCCGCTCTGCCCTTCACCCTCTTTCCTTGTCTGGGCAGGTTTTCTGCAGAATTCCAGGCTCAGCCTGGCTCAGTGGGTTAAGAGAGTAAAAACAAGGTCTGAGGTCTTTGAGGCTTGAATCCTGTGTCACCAGGGCACGTTCCTTACCATCTCGGGACGTCAGCTTTCTCTCTTGAAAGTGGCACCAGCCCTGCCAGGCACCCCTCCCCCAAGGCCAGGCGCCGCCCATCAATGCTGGCAGGATGCAGCCTCAGAATCCTTCTTAACACAAGGCACCCAGGCAGCAGCTGCTCTCAGCGCACCGGGGTCATGAGCAGCATGTCCCCCCGGGCAGAGTCCTGGACTTTCCACCCTGGACTGAGCTGTGAGGACATAAGTTCACCCCATTAGTCACCCGCTTGGCTCCAAATGAACGGAGAAAAGAACATTTACGGCTCCCTGTGGCATGTGGGAAATTGCGAGAACATTGGGAAGGGCACAGGGAGGACGACCTGGGCGTTGTGTCGGAGTTCTGGGGTGCGCCAATAAGAATACAATGAGCGCCACGTGTTGCAGTTTTAAGGTTTCTAGTAGCTGTATTAAAAGAAGTAAAAAGAGACAGGTGGAATTAACTTTAATCCTTTCTTTTATTCCACCCGGTATCGTTTCAGTGGGAGTACTAGGAACCCATTCATGATTTAGCATATACTCCTTGATTTTGTACTGAGTCTTCAAAATCTGGTACAACAGGCTGAAAGCACCTCTCGATTCGGACCAGCCACATTTCAAGTGCTCAATAGCCACACGTAGTGAGTAGTAGAGAGCTCAGGTCGGTAGGCTCCCCCTCTTGTGCCATAGAAGGCCACCTTCCCGTCTGTGATCCCCAGATAATGGGAGTAATGACGACAGTGAATAATAGTAATAATCACAGTGAGCGTTTGGTGAGCAGTTCCCACGCTTGTGTTCCACGCACTGATCTCCTCTCCCGTCGGCCCTGGGAGTGAGGGTTTGTTTACTTACCCCTTGAGGAAGCTGAAGGTCAGACAGGGACTGACCCTTGCCAGGTGTCACACGGCGAATGAACAGCAGAGCCGGGGTCTGAATCCAAACACGCCTGAGAACAGGCGTTGTTATCTGTGACACCTTGACCCACCCAAAGATGCCTTCGTGGGGGTATTTTAAGCATTGGGAAGGCAGGCAGGGGCTGTGGGGGATGGGAGAAAGTCTGTCCTGGGGTCAAGGTCACCAGAGGCCGTCCGCCACAGCTGGGAACACCCCCGCCCCTGAATATCCCAAGATCTGAAACAACTGAGAAGCAAAAACGATTTCAGGTTTGTCCCGTACCGGGATGACGGGGGCACCAGGAGTCCGGCCAGGACGCCGGGCAGCTGGGTCACGGTCATCTCCCTCTCATGTATGTTCTCCCAGGGACGCCGAGGATTTGCTGGAATCGCAGCCACTGGGATCTTTTCTCATCAGGGTCAGTCACAGCCATGTGGGCTACACGCTGTCCTGCAAGTAAGGCCTGGGCCAGGGACGAGGGAAGGGGCAGAGGGCTCCTCGAGGGGGCAAGGGGTGCTTCACACCACAGCTTCTCCGAGAGCAGCTGCTGTGAAGTTCTGGGCAAACCTGGCTGAAGCGAGCAGCTGCAGGTCCGGCTGTAACCAGCAGCTGGGGGCTTGGTGGTATCGGAGCCTGTGTGTCTGACAACAGGGGCTGCTGGGAGCCCGGGAGTGGCTACCGCCCCCCCTCCGGTACCCTCCCATCTACCTGGCAACTCTCTGACTCCACCCAGAGGAACATGTGAGGGAAACTCAGGACAGTCCAGCCCCCTAAGGCCTCAAAACCTGATGTGGCCTCTCACAAGATTCAGCCGCACAAACTACTTTTTGAACAGATTCTAGGCCAAAGGGATAAAAAATCCAGTGGCACCACTATGAGCTGCCCACAGTGAGAGCAGCTTTGGTCCCGAGTCACACAGTCAACGGCGTGGCTCTGCCGCGTATATGCTGTGTGACCTCGGACGGGTTACTCAGCCTACCCGTGCCTCCCTCAGCATCCTCACCTCTGATACAGGAATGCTAAAGTTAATTCTGGGTCTTGATGTGAAAATTAAATATGATACAGTAAGCACACAGTGGGCCATTAATAAATGCATCCCTTCATTAATAGAGCATTTATTAAGAACCTGCTGTGTGCCAGACAGACAGCCTTAGCCTGGGGCCTGATCATGTCTATTGATCATTCGACCCCAACCAGGCACCGAGCTAAGCTTTTATCTGCAGTAGCTTATTCCATTTTTGTAAGAACCCTTGAGGTCAGCCTTAGTAGCCCCAGGTTATAGATGGGGAAACTGAGGCATGGTATGACTAGTCACATGGCAGGAAAGTGCAGAAGGCTAATGGGAGACTAAACAGGGGGTGCTGCCGGCCCGAGGCCTGGGAGACGGGGACAGAAGGAGGAGCCATGGCATTTTCTAGCCCTGGCAGTGTCTCCGCAGAGCCCAAAGCTGCTGTCGCCACTTCATGGTGAAGCTCTTGGACGATGGGAGCTTCATGATCCCCGGCGAGGAGAGGGTCCACGCCTCGCTGGACGCCCTGGTCACCTTCCACCAGCAGCAGCCTGTGCGGCCACACGGGGACCTGCTGACACAGCCCTGTGGGCAGGTGAGGGTTGTGACCCCGGTGGGTCACAGCCGCCCCCCACCAGGGCCCAAGCCCCCAGACTCATTCCCACTCATCCCACTCAGCCTCTTGTGACTCTGTCACTCTCGTGGTCCCTGTCCTTCTGTGGCCCCATCCCTTCTGCCTTGTACTCTGCCCCGCCCCAGCTCTCCAAGCTAAGTTTTACAAGGGCTCATGTGCCGGGGTGGGGCTGGGGTGGGGTGGGGGGTTGATCTGTAGGAATAGAATTATCTCCTTATAAGGCTTATGGCGGGGGGTAGAGGGGTCGAGCCCTCAGAAGCTGCTGTGGGAGGGGCACGCCTCCTTACCAGGGTTGTGGGCAAGGTAACTCCTGAGCCCACCTTCCCCGGCCTGTCCGGGACCACCCCACCCCCTCCTTGGGGCTGAGCTGCAGGCCCCCTCTGCCCCACAGAAGGATCCAGCGAATGTGGATTACGAGGACCTCTTCCTTTACTCCAATGCATTGACTGAGCAAGTCACCAGCCCCTCCCATGGCCCTGGCGAGCATTGGAATCCTTCCTCCTATCCCACGGCCACATCTGAGGAGGTATGTGACCAACACGGGAGGAGCAGGAGCAGAGGTGGCAACAGCTGCCAGAGAGGACTTTCTAGAGTGAAAATTAGATCCTATAGCTCCAACCATAGAAACTTCTAGTGATTTTGCAAAACCCTGCAAGTAAATCCCAACTGTGACCTCAGCCCCCCACGCCCGCTCTGTCCATTACCAGCCGTTCTAGCCCCTCTGCTATCCCTTCTGGTCTTCAGACACATCAAGCTAAACTCAGGGCCTTTGCATGTGCTGGTCCCACCCCAGGACCTTTGCACATGTTGGTGGCACCCACGCCAGGGCCTTTGCACATGCTGTTTGTGCTCTGCCCCCAGCTTTCCTGTGCCTGGCTTCTTTCTTTAGTTCTTCACTTGTCTCCCTCCCCAGCTCCAGACTGAAGGTAGTCCCCTCTGCATTTGCCACCCCATCACCCTGTTTACACACTGCAGAGCACTCCTCACAATGTAAGAAGTCTATTTGTGGCCTTTCATGTTTCCTGTCTGCCTTCCCTATCAGACGGTGAGCTCTGAGAGGCCTGGGAATCTATCCGGCTTGTCCACACTATCTTGTTCATCTATCTGCTTCTCCTCCTCTCAGAGGGGACCTGGCACATAGAAAGTGCTCAACTAATGAATCTGTGGAGTAGGCGAATGACTGAATCAATGACTCCCATCTCCCCAGGGCTGACTGGACCCTTCAGGCGCCCCTAGGCTGAGTAGCCTCCATGCCCCCCACAGGGCAGGGAAGTTCCAGCAGTAGTGGAAATGAAATAGGCCGGTGTGATGAACACCAGTGGGTGTGGGGCTAAAGCGTGAAGGGAACAGTCAGGGAAGACCTCCTGGAGGAGATGGCATAGGGAGGGGATAAGGAGGCATGTATCCTGGCATGTAGGATAAGGAGGAGTCAGCCACACAGAGAGATGCAGGGAGGGTGTTTCGGACAAAGAAAAGAGCACATGCAAAGGTCCTGAGGCTCAGTGTGTTTGGACAACAAAAGCCAGTGTGTGGACGGAGTGAGTGAAAAGGAGATCACTGAGAAGTAAGGGGCCGGGATCAGCAGGAGACAATCATGCAGGGCCTCGGGACCAGGGCAAGGACGTGGGGTTCTATTCCAGGTGTGCAGGGGGGCTCCCCATGGAGGTGGCAGGAAGGAGGCAGGGACTGTCCAGGTGGGAGGGACCCGAAAAGGATCTCAGGGGTGGAGCAAGAAGAGGATGCTGGGGATGTTCTGGAAGGGAGCCTGTGGATGGCTTGGGGGCGGAGGGGGGGGAGGAACAGCTGGACGTCTTCGTGGTTGGAGTCTCCATTATTTGGAAGGTGATCCGAGGACGCGCCACTGGGGGAGCCAACAGAGGGTGTGCTAGCGAACAGGGTCTCCTGTGGGCAAGCAGGGCTCCGTCTCCCTGGGGAAGGCCGGGGCTCTGCGTGGGACTCGGCATTTCTGTTACCCAGCCTGGGGGGAGGGGCTGCGGTGTCGATCCCCCAACTCCCACTTCCGTTAGTCACTGGTCAAGTGCCGCTCCTGGGAGATTCTGGCTCGCTGGCACTTTGCCCGGGGAAGGACCCCAAGCAGCGTCCCCACTGCTGGCATTTGAGGGTGGAGCTGGGGGCCCTGAGGGCTCAGGGCAAATGGATGCAGATGCGGCATTGCCGGCCACCTGCCACAAAGGTCACCTGGTCTGGGCCTGAGCAGCCGGGTAGATGAGGGGCCAGCAAAGCATGGCCCGAGGGCCACATCCGGCCAGTTTCCCTATGGCCCTGTGTCCATCTGGCCCATGTGTTAAGCTGGCGTTTATGTTTTGGAACGGTGCTGAAACAGTTAAAGATGAAAGTAATATTTCGTCCCATATTATTTCATGAAAATCAGATGAGAGTCAAATCTCCCACATCCCTACGGTTCCGTGGGAGTGTGAGCACGCTTTCTCATCGGCGTAGGACCTGGCGGCTTTGCTCTACGCCAGCAGAGCTGGGGGATGGGACAGAGACCCTGTGAGCGACCAACCTGAAGGGGTCGCTCTCTCGCTTTTTATAACAAAAGTTTGCCAGCCCCTGGGGGGAGGTAGTGAAGCTGGTTAGGGGGATGGGAAGGATGGGGCATGGGATCAGGCTTGGGGTTCCCCTGGGGTCCTTCTCAGCCCCAAGAGGCCTGAGTGGGACCCATGTCCCAACCTCCAGGGCAGACTGGTGATCGGGATGGCTCCAGGTCTCACCTGCTCTCGGTTTCAGACCTCGGGAAGTCCCATCATGCTCGGTCGGCCAAAGGAAAGGAAGCCGTTGGCGAAGTTGCGCAGAGCCTTCTCGGTGGAAGCCACTTCCTCGTGCCCCCCCAAAGCCCACCTGGAGGAGGCCTGCCAGAAACTCTGGAGAAGCCTCAAGATGCTCCCCGAGACGGGCCGGAGGGTCCAGCAGCACCTGGAGCCCCACTTGGCACCTGCGAGCCTGTCCTCGCGCTGGGACACTGGGACGTCGGTCGTGGCTCACAGCCCAGGGGCCAGGCCGGGAGACACAAACCGGGAAGTCAACGTCTCCACAGACCGCTTTGTGGCCGCATCCCCTGGAAGTCCCGCACAGCCCCAGGATCTGAGAGACAGAGAGGACACCTCCTCCGGGAGGGCCTCCAGAGTGGCCAGCAAGAACAAGGTGGCCCCGAGGGTCAGGGCTTGGCACCAAGTGGTAACGAGGGCTCTGTCCGCTAAAGCAACCAAGCCAGAGACAGAGGGCCTGGCAGGAGCCCAGGAGGGCTGGCTGCCCGAGGAGTACCTCACACCGCCACCCTTTGCCCCTGGGTACTGTTAGGGCTTTGCCCTGACTCGGGGCCGCTTGCTGCCGGCGGCTGCTCACACCGGCCCCCTGGCTATCCGCCCACAGCCCGCCCGCCGGGACCTGAGAAACGTAATAAAGACTTTGTGTGGGGCCGCTCGCTGCCGCCAGTTATTCGATTAGTAATTGTCAGTTACAGCGAGGGCCACATAGCTGCCAAATGCCTTATTTCTTTGACACCCCTAAGCAGACCCAGCAGGTAGGCCATGCTGCTCATTTTAAATAAGAGGCTAAGTGTCCGAAAGGCGGAGAAGCACAGCCAAGGTCACCCAGATACAGGTGTTAGCACCTGGCTTGGAAACCTGGTCCCTGCGTCCCCTGCGCATGGCTCAACTCCAAGTACATCCTCGCCTCTCAGTGGAGCTGTTCACTCCTTCCTCCTGAGGTTCTCTGCCGGTGAAGGAGGTGAGATGAGCAGAGGGCCTGGCACACACTGCACACTCCCGGCATCAATGTCAGCTCTAGGAGACGCTAATGAGCCTCTTTTCTTTATAGAAGGAGAGGCAGCCCGGGGTTGTGGCTGGTAGTGGGCTCTGGAGGAAATCCCAGGTCACAGGGCTGTGTGACCTCTGGCAAGGCACTAGACCTCTCTGGGCCTGTCGGCTCATCTGAAAAGTGGGGAGAGGAGCAGTAACTCTTTCTCAGGATGAGTCAGCAGATGCACATGAACTCTAAGGCTTCGGCTCACCGTAGGTGCTCAGTAAGTGAGGTTAGGGTGGGAGCAGGGTCTAGAAATGATGCACCTGGAGGTGTCCGGGAAGGTCCCTGGGGGCTGGTCTCGACTGCAGAAATGAGCACTGTTTGGACTGATTGGGGCTACGGATGGGGCCCCGGGACGACCACAAGTGGGGTGAGTGTGGGGTTTCTCAAATCAGCGAGGCATGGATGTCTGGGATCTGGAAACAGGGGGGCCAGGGTTCAAGGCTGCCTTTGCAGATGCCTTGAGGTGTGGCCTTGGGCAGATCACTGTGTTCCCTGAATGAAGGGCGACTGCTTCTCGGTCAGCCCCACTGGAATGCCACAGGCAGCTGGTGCAATGGCAGAGAGACAAGTGTTTTGTAAACCGTAAAGTGCTGTACCAGCCTCAGTGAATGCCATTGCTGCCACCCCCCTCAGAGGCCTCCTCTGGCAGTTCACATGGATCAGCAAGGGGTTAAAACTTTAGTCCCCTTGAGAAACTCCAGGACTGTGGGTGGGGAAAGAGGGGACTTGAGAGGCTGGGGGTAGGGTTCCACGTTGGGCGGCCCTGGGGTGAGATCGTGTGGACTTGATCTCCGCATCTGATCTCTGCCCACAGAGGCTCACAACTCCCCTGCGCTCTCAGCCCTCACAGTGGAGGAGCTAGAAGTCAGCCTCTTTATTGTGTAATGGGGAGGTCACGGCTCACAGAGGGGGAAGCCACACCTGGGGTCCACGTGCGCGGGCAGAGGTGAAGCCCCAGGCTTCCTCTCTCCCATCCGGCAGGTTTAAGGTGAAAAACACCCTCCAAGCAGATGTGACTCAGTGACATGCGTTTATTCCCAGAACCCAGGGAGACCAGATTCCACAGTGGAGTGACGGGTCACCCCCGCCTCCCCTGGCCCGGCTTCTCCTCCATGGTGCCCTCAGATGCGGATATGGAAGGTGCTGTGTGCAAAGAGAGAGAGTCAGCGTCATGGGCACAGGGTTCCCCCTCCCTCCCCCTCCCCCACACTCTCTGGCCTCCCCTGGCTGTGGCACCCCCACCCCCAGCTCCCACTGTTGAAAGCACATCATCTCTTTGGCTCAGTTTGCATTCCGGCTCCGCCCCAGACTTGCTGTGGGACTCTAAGTGAGTGGCTATGCCTTCCCGGGCTTCAGTTTACTCCTCCGGAAAATGGGGATCCAGCCATTCCTCCTGCACTGGGGCTGTAACGAGGGCTAAGGGTACCGTCACGCAGAGGGACGGTCAGTGGTAAGGTTCATTTGATTGTCATTATCCGCGTCTCTGCTAGGAGACCGGCTGTCACGCTTCTCCGGGAGAGGAGGGGGCTCTGCACAGGTGAGGACACTGCCCATAGTCATCGCCACGTGGTACTGAGCCCCTGCGGGGTTCCAGGCACTGCTCTACCCTAACTCGGCGGTCAGCCAACTTTTTCTGTCAAGAGCCAAATAAATGATCTTTCCAGCTCTGTGCGACGGCTCAGCTGGGCCCCACGGCTTGGAAGCAGCCGCAGACGGCACATACACATTCAGGAGTGGCTGTGGGCTGGGAAAACCCTTGACGGACCCAGAAATTTGAATTTCACATCCATTTCATGTGTCATGCAGTATTATTATTCTTTAAACCTTCCCCCATGATTTAAAAAATGTGAAAGTTATTCTTAGATCATGGGAGGAGCAAAAACAGGTGGCTGGCCGCCCCCTGAATTAACTTGCTATCAGCCCTCCGGTGGGGGCTTTGATTCTCCCCAGGGCTCCCCACGGTTGCACACTCTGTACACTGCAAAATGTTCGGGCAAATGAGGGTGGAAGGCCAGCCATGTTGCATTCACCCAAAGAACTGCATCCACCCACAGGGGGTGCCCCAGGGGTCCCTAATTATCCCCATTTTAAAGATGCAGAGACTGAGGCCAGGGAGGCTGGGAATGTTCTCTAAGATCACAAATGAATGAGCAGAGGAGCTTTCACAAAGGGGTCTGGGAACTGGTTCTGTAAGAGCCCCTCTCACATGTGGAAATCGCGAGGAGGTAACCACGAGGAGATCACCTGAGGAAGTCGGGAGCCCGCAGGATCATGTTCTGGAAGTCTTCCAGGGACAGCCGCCCGTCGTGATCCACATCGGCCTCATCCAGCACCTTCTCACACACCAGGCTCACCTCCTCAGTGCTCAGCTCGCCCCGCGTCAGCTTCGTCACTGTCTGCTCCAGGTCCCACGCACAGATGTAGCCGTCATCATTAAAGTCTGCACGACAGCATGGAAGGGGAGGTGGGGTGGGGGGGTCATCGGGCAGCAGGCAGGCTGGGCCTCTGGTCCCCACGTTACAGAGGAGGAAACTGAGGCGCCGGAGGGAACCCAAGACCCTGGAAGACTGGCTGGAGTCTGGTTTTAAAATTGGGCAGGGACCTGCTGGGAGGCCGTTCTTTCACTTAACAAGTATTTAGGGAGTGCCTACTACGCTCTAGGCACTGTGATAAGCTTCCATTCATCCAACAAGTTTGTATTGAGTACCTACTATGTGCTGGGCATGTGTAACTTTTTCATTTACTCACTCAACAAGTGTTTATTGAGCACCTACCAAGTGCCAGGCATGGGAGACAGATGGGGAAGAAAACAGTAATGGTTGCTGCCCTTGGGGCTTACTGGAGAGAAGTCAATAAGAAATGGACAGATTATAGGGGTGCCTGGGTGGCTCCGTCAGTTAAGCATCTAATTCTTGATCTTGGCTCAGGCTGTGATCTCCCGGTTCATGGGATTGAACCCCACATCGGGCTCCATGCTGACAGTGCAGAGTCGCTTGGGATTCTCTCTCTCCCTCACTCTTTCCCCCCTCCCTCTCCCTCTCTCTCTTTCTCTCTAAATAAATAAAACAAAAAAAGAAAAATGAACAGAACATGAATAAGAAATTAAGAAGCACTGCTCCATGCTGAAAGACAACTAGGATGTGGGGGTGGAGAATGACTGGGACAGGGGGCAGAGGCTGCTTTAGACCAAGACTTCAAGGTAAGAAAGAGTCAAGGGAAAGGTGTTCCAGGCAGAGGAACAGCAGAGGCAAAGGCCCAGAGGGAGGAAGAGTTTGGTGTGTTGGAGGGAGAGCAAGGCCAGTGTGGCTGGAAAGGAGGAAGCAAGGGGATGGGGTCAGCAGGTACCAAGGTGGGCAGGACAGAGCCACGCCCGGCCTCGAAGCCCTGTGCCGGCAGGGGCAGCCCCTGGCCGAGCTGGGTCTTGTTCCCACGCCCCCCCCCCCCCCCCGCCTCCCCACCCCCCGGGTCCTGCACGCACCGTAAATTTTGAAAGCATAGTAGGCTTTGAGGTCTCGGGGAGCCATTTCGCTCATCACAGAGAACATGTCCAGGAAGTTGTCCAAGGTCATGTGGCCGTCCCCGTCATCAGAGAACACGCGGGCAATCCTCTGACGGAATGGGTTGTCCTGGGGACAGGAAGCAAGGTGGCCGTCTCTGCCCAGGGTCTCAGGGCTCCAGGTGGAATTGCTCTCAGCACCCACCTTCCTGAAACATTCAAGTACCCCCAACCAAGATGTCCTCCCTCCCATGGTCCCAGGAGAGGACCTCAGGCAACTTTTCTCTCTGCCCCTGAGGTCTGGGTGGCCTTGACCCCACTCCCAGCTCCAGACGCAGCCACGTGACCTGGGTGAGGCCAATCAGAGATCACCATCCACTAGGAAACCGTGATTGGCTCTGGGGTAGGCAGGGTGGTCCAAGCTGGCCAATCAGAGGCTGCCCTGGGATGTTTTCTGAAAGGTGGGGATGGAGGGACCTGCCTCTGCTGGTCGCAGAGCTGACAGGAGGAAATCTGGGAGCACTGGGGCTTCACCTCACTCAGGTGGGTACCTGCCTGAGACTGAAGCCTCTTCTTGGGAGGCACTGAGAGATGGAGGGAGGTGCCTGGGCATGTCCTCAGAGACCCAGGTTCCAGCCATACTTGGTGCCAGCTCTGCCCCTGGAGTTTTGCTCGTGTGATCCAATAGATTTTGTTCTTCTTTTTTTTTTAAGTTTACTTATTTTTGAGAGAGATAGAACACAGTGGGAAGAGATAAAGAAGGAGAAGGAGAGAGAGAATCCCGCACTGCCCATGAAGAGACAACTCGGGGCTTGAACCCACGAACTGAGAGATCATGACCTGAGTTGAAGTCAGACACTCAACCGACTGAGCCACCGAGGCACCACAATATTTTGTCCTCCTTGAATGTGGTTTTTGTCCCTTGTAATAAAATCATCACTACTCAGTCACTTACCCCACGCGTCCCCTTCAGCGTCACAAACTATGTGACAAACTCCCCACTGAGAAGAACCTGCTTTTTTTTTTTTTAATGTTTACTTATTTTTGAGAAACAGAGACAGAGCATGAGCAGGGGAGAGGCAGAGAGAGAAGGAGACACAGAATCTGAAGCAGGCTCCAGGCTCTGAGCTGTCAGCACAGAGCCCAATGCGGGGTTCGAACCCATGAACCGTGAGATCATGACCTGAGCCGAAGCCAGATGCTCAACTGACTGAGCCACCCAAGGCGCCCCAGAACCTGCTTTTTTAATGGCTCCAGCTCTGCAACGCAGGGAGGACATTCCCTGAGAACCCGCCGCCCAGTAGGCCCCGTGCCACGCCCTTGACCTGCATCATCTCATGTCATTGTCCCAACGATCCAGGTTTGGAATCCTGTCTCTCTCACATCCTAGCTGTGTGACCCTGACCAAGCGTCTTAACCTCTCTGAACCTCAGTTTCTTCATCCGCAAAATGCATCCAGTTCGCAGGAGTGCGGCAGGGGACCTCCCTGCTGCTTCCCCCCACCTGTCCCCCGGCCCAGGCGTACCTTCAGCTCAGGCATGCTGCCAATGAGCTCATAGGGCACCTTCACATCAGGACGGCTGGTATAGCTGAGCGGGACCAGCTGGGGGGCCAGGTCCTGGTAGCGATAGAAGAGCCTGTGCGGGAGGGAAACACTGGGAAGGGCTGGGAGAGGTGCTGGGGGGACGTGTCCCTCCGGCTCACTCCTGCACCTGCTCACTACACACCGGAGGACCCTGGGTCCCCAAGAGTCATCCTCTCGGAGCCCAGGCCTCAGGCACACACAGCCAAGCACAGGAAGGTACTTCTACCCCCGGGGTCAGGGCCACAGTGCAGAGATGGCCCTAGAACTAGGGGAGACTGGAGTGGGGACACCGATACTGGGCTTTGAGGGATGAGTAGGAGCTCATCCCCAGGCAGATGGGGATGGCGAGAGGGAGAGCGCATCAGGCATTCAGAGAGTCTGAGCGAATCTAGAATCTCTGGATATCATCCAAGACCCCTGTCCTTGCATTTTCCTTCTCTCCTTCCGTAATGGGAGAGTTCCCTAAATGGAGCAGAGCAGAGACAAAAGACCAATATTCAGGTTATTTTCTTGCACGAAAGGCATTTTGCCAAACACCAAATGTCACCCACGCTGCCTAGATTGTGAGGCCAGCTCTCCACTCCCGTGTCCTCACCTGCTGACTCCCTGCCTCCACTGGGGGACGCCATGAGCAGCAGCCTTGGAGAGCCTGTCCTTGATGAGTCAGAAGCCCCCAAGCTGCTAGGGATTATTTCAGAGGGAGACAGGAGCCCCTGGTCCAATGATGGCTAGGAACTCAAGGAGAGGGTATCTGGAATGTCAGTTCCCTGTCCAGGTCCCTTTGGGGAGCACCCCGGGGTTGGGTTTCTGCATGGCCGTGAGCATGTCCCCTTGTCCCCCTGAGCCCCAGCTAGTCTGCTGAGAAACAATCATCTTCGGATGGACGAAACGTCAGCCCTCAAACTCGTGGCAGCTCTGCCCATCTTGCAGAGCCGGGTCAGCCTCCCCTGTGCGAGCCTCAGTTTCCCCATGAGTAATCTGATCGTGATGGCCAGGGTGACCCAGCGAGCTGTCCTCACCCAGACAATGGGGCTCACTGGTGAAAGGTGTGCCCATCAATAATGGATATCCGGTGCCCACACAGTTGGGGCCTTGGCCCCGATCACTCTGTATCTGAACCCCTGCCAGCTAGGGTTTCACCGCTCCGAGTTCATGGGTTGGGGCCTCTGGACAATGGCTCCATGGGCTGAGCGGTAATGTGGGATGCCCACCAATCCCCTCTCGTTCCTGCCAGGGAAATTCAGCCGCCTCAGGCCACCTACCGCACCCTTACCCTGATGCCACCCCCTACAGCCCAGAGCTGATCTGGACTCTGCCCCCAGGCTCCCAGCCTCCAGTGCCAGCTTCTTCACACCCTCAGAGGGATCTTTCTAATATGCTGAGCTGTACCCCCTGACCCCCACCCCTGCTCACATACTCTCCATGGCTCCCCATCTCCCTCAGGAAAAGCCCAAGCTAATCAACCTAGAAGCCATGACAATATGACAAGATGTGGCTTCTCAGCCTCCCCACCCCTGCCTCCCACCGCTGGCCATGCCTGCAATCCCCCCCTTCATGCTTTAACCATCATAAAGCACCCCCTCCCGTCCAATTGCAAATATCCTCCAGCAACAGATAGAAAGCTATTTCCAGGTCTTCCTCCCTTTTCCCCAGACTGACCTCATGATTTCCTTTCTTGTGAAGAAGGTGCAGTCCTGCGGAGAGAGATATTGGCTTGGCCCGGAGCTGCCTCAGGGGCCACCTTCCTGTCCCTCCCGCTGTGCGCCCATCTCTGAAGCTGCACCAGGAGTCCTTGCTGACTACACACGCAGGACAGACGATGCTGTCCCATTCCACAGGCCGAGAAATCAAGGCTGCCAAACCTACTGAGGGCCCAGTGCGTCCCCCCTACCTGATATTCTTCCAGCTGCTCATGAGTGAAGACTGTCTGCTTGTTGCCCATGGTGGGGACCCTGCCAGGACTCTGCGGCAAGCTCCCGAAGCCCCTGGTCTCCCCAGGGCCACACGGGTTGCCAGGCTGCGGCACACCAGCGCCTGGGCAAATCTTCCTGCCCTGGCTGTCACCTGCCCACCCGCCCTGTCACCCCCAGCCTGGGGGAGATCGAGTTACAGCCCAGCACTCTGGGCAACAGCGGGGTACATCCACGGCCACCAGGAGAAGAAGGACTTGTAGGAGGTGACAGAGCAGCAGACCACGTCTGCCACTGGCGGGTGAGGCGGGGGCCTGGGGTGCCTTCCAGAGACAGGCGGTGTGGTGGAGAGAGCGCGAGCGCTCCCCGGCTCAAATACTCGCTCTCCACCCACTAGCTGTGCTGCTTTGACGGGTCACCTGACCTCTCTGAGCCTCCTTTGTAAGAGGGAAGATATACCAGTGCCAAACTCATAGAGTCATTCTGAAGATCTAATAAGATCATTAATGCAACCAAAATGAACAGATGGAGCACAGAGCAATCTTACGGCCGTGAATTGACTCTGTATGAAACTATGATGGTGGATATATGTCATTATACGTTTGTCCAAAACCTTAGAACGTACAGCCCCGAGAGTGAAGCCTGACGTGCACTTTGGATGGTATGTGTCACTGTCGGGTCACTGCCTGTAACGATCGCACCACTGTGGTGGGGAGGCTGCGCCTGTGCGGGGCAGGGAGTACATGGGAAATCTCTGGACCTTCTGCTCAATTTCATTGTGAACCTAAAACTGCTCTAAAAATAAAGTCTATTAAAACAAAACAAAACAAAACAGGTAAAGGATTTGAGTAGACATCTCTCCAAAGAAGATACACAAATGGCAAAGAAGATCTAGAATAAGCATATGAAAAGATGCTCAGCATCATTAGCATTAAGGAAATGCAAATTAAAACCACAGTGAGATACTACTTCACACCCACTAGGATGCTTATAATGAAAAAGACAGACAATAGTAAGTGCTGACCAAGATGTGGGGCCAGCACAGCGTATCAACCCTCCTACACTGCTGGAGGGAACGTGAAATGGTGCGGCTGCTTTGGAAAACTGTCCGGCAGTTCTTAAAAAGTTAAACACAGAGTTACCATGTGACCCAGCAATTTTCATTCCAAGGTGGAGAGAACTGAAAATATGTGTCCACCTAAAAACTTGTATGCGAATGTTCATAGCAGCATTATTCATAATAGCCTCAACGTGGAAACGACCTGAATGTTCATGAATGGGTGCATGGATAAAGACGCTGGGGTTCATTCATACGGTGGAATATTATTCAGCCATAGGAAGGAACGAAGCACTGACACAGGGCACAGTGTGGGCGAGTCTTGGAAACATCGTGCTGAGTGGAAGAAGCACGACACAAAAAGGTCACCGTCGTGTAGGACTCCACATATATGACACGTTCAGAAGAGGCAAATCCGCAGAGACAGAAAGCCGATCAGTGGTTGCCAGGGGCTGGGAAAGGGCGGCGGGGAGTGACAGCTCAAGGCGGTGGAGTTTCTTTCTGGGGTAATAAAAATGTTCTGGAATTAAAGTGGTGTTGACTGCACAATGCTGTGAGTGTAATAAATGCCAGTGAACTGTGCGCTTTAAAGGGTGACTTTTATGGTATATGAATTATTATATTTGTTTTTAAAAATATACTGGGTTTTTTCTTGTATTTAAAGAGTGATAGCAACTTTGCTCGTAATCACCAAAAATGGAAACACCACAAATATTCTTTCCCTAAGAAATGGATTAAAAAAAAAGTGGGGCCCGTCCGTACAATAGACTCAGCCATAAAAAGGAATGAACTATTGATATACACAAAATGAATGGACCTGAAATACAGTATGCTAATTGAAAGATGCCAGATCCCAGAGGCGACTTACTAGATGCTTCCATTTATATGACATACTCAAAAGGAAACACTGTAGGAACAGCAAACTGATCAATCATTGCCAGGGCCTGCAGATGGGGAACAAGTGAATCTTGGGGGAGATGAAATAGTTCTAGTGTTTGGATTTTATGTTGGTTACATGACTGTATTCATTTGTCAAACATCATAGAACTGTATACCAAAAAAGGTGAGATTTTTGCATGTAAATACATTTTTTAAATGAGGACAATGACAAAACTAATTAGCAAAGACCTCCTTGCTCTCCATGCCTCATGGTTGAAGTCTAGATTCCTAGGCCTGAGCCCACCAGACACTCTGTGATTTGGTTATGTGCTCCCCCCATCAACAATTAGTTACCCAGCACCTACTGTGTGCCAGGTGCTGTCCTAGGTCCTGATAATACGGCAGGGATAGAGGGATGAGGCTGGGCTAAATAGATTGGGAAGGGAGAGCACCCCTGATAATGTGACATTTGAGTAGTAACCAGAGGGAAGCGAGAGAATAGTGAGTGGGAAGAGAGTGGTTGGTGGTAAGAAGAGCAAGTGCAAAGGCCCTGAGGCTGGAGTAAGTTTGACACAGGAGGGCAAGGGGGCTGGAGCTGTCCAGGAGATCTACAGGCTCAATTACAATTATCAAGGGGCTGCTCATGTCTGTCAGCCACCAGAGGCCGCCTCTCTGACTCCCAGCTCCAATGATGGGATATTTTTTTCTTTTCTGCATTTCCAAGAAATCATTTCTCATGGTATAAATAAATTAATTCTATCTTCATATGGATAAATTTCAACTTCATTATGATAAATAAGATGCAACAATATCACCCTTGTAATATAAGACATAGACCTGAGAATCATAGTGCAGATCTGCATTTCCATGACAGGGAAAAACAAATCAAGACAACAGTGAGACGTCACTGCCAGGATGGCTCTTATCAAAAAATTCCAAAAGACGATAAATGTTGGTGAGGATGCAGAGAAACGGCAACCCTGTGCCCGGGGTTGGGGCTGCAGAGTGGTGCCTACACTATGGAAAACAGTGTGGAGGCGTCTCAGAAATGTAAAACTAGGGGCACCTAGGTGGCTCAGTGTGTTGAGCATCTGACTCTTGATTTCAACTCATGATCTCACGGTCATGAGATCAAGCTCCGGCTCAGGCTCCATGCTGGACATGAAGCCTGCTTAGGATTCTCTCTCTCACTCTCTCTCTGCCCTCTCCCCAGCTTGTGCATGTGCTCTCCCTCTCTTTCTCTCTCTCTAAAACAAAACACAGGGGCACCTGAGTGGCTTAGTCAGTTGAGCATCTGACTCTTGATTTCAGCTCAGCTCATGATCTCACAGTTCATGAGATCGAGCCCCACATCAGGTTCTACGCTGACATCAAGGAGCCTGCTTGGGACTCTCTTTCCCTCTCTCTCTACTCCTCCTCCACTTGTGTTTTATAAACAAATGAACAAACCTTAAAAAAAGAAAAAAGAAAAAGAAACAAAAACAAAAAAACTTAAAAATAGAATTATCATATGATCCAGGATACACCCAAAAGAATTGAAATCAGGATCTCAAAGAGATATTAACACTTCTAGGTTCATTGCAGCAGTAGCCATGATAGCCAAGATATGGAAACAGTCTAAATGCCCGTTGATGGATGAAAAGATGAGGAAAATACGGTATGTACTTGCAATGGAATATTATTCAGCCTTAAAAAAGAAGGAAATTCTGCAGTATGTAACAACTTCGATGACTTCCGAGTGCATTTTCTCAGTGCGATAAGCCAATCACAGAAAGACAAATACCGTAGGATTCCAGTTAGATGAGGAGAAAGTGGAATGGTGGTCACAGCCGCTGAGAGGAAGGAAACGGGGGCTCACTAATCAGTGGGCATGAAGCAAGATTATCAAGCAAGATGAATGAGCTCCAGCGATCTCCTGGACATTGTATCTGTAGCCAAAGACAACGTATTGTACTCTTAAACATTGGTGAAGATCTTGGGCGACTGGGTGACTCCGTCGGTTAAGTGTCCCACTCTTAGCTCAGGTCTTGATCTCAGGGCCGTGGCCCCTCATTGGGCTCCATGCTGGGCGTGAAGCCTACTTTAAAAACTTGTGAAAATCTCATGTTAGGTGCTCTTACTACAGTGAAACAAAATAACAGAACAAAAACGTCACCACCATGTGACCCAGCACTTGCACGCTTGGGCAACCGCAGAGAAATGAAAACACGTTCACACAAAAACCTGTAATGGATGTTAGTAGCCCCAAACAGGAAACAACCCATAAATCTTTCAACGGGGGAATGGTTAAACAAACTGGTCCATCCATTCCATGGATGTGAAACGGGTGCGTGTGACAACTTGAATGAATCTCTGGGGAGTTATGCACAGTGGGGGGCGGGGGGAAGCAGATCCTAAAATGTTACAATACACATCGGACATTTCCATTTACATCGCATGCTTAAAATGACAAAAGGTTGCCATTGCCAGGGTGCAGGGATGGGGTGGGGGGAGGTAGGTGTGGCCATACACAAACGCATCAGGACGGATCTTTGTGATGTTGGACTGCTTGTATCTTGCCTGTAGCGATGCCAATATCCTGGGTGTGACATTGCCCTGGAGTTCTAAACGATATTACCCCTGAGGGAAACTGGGAAAAGGGTACATGGGATCGTTCTGTATTATTTCCCTGTTGTTTTTAAAAAACCTTTATTGTGGTAAAATACACAAAGCATAACATTTACCATTTGGACCCTTCTGAAAGTGCACCACTCAGTGGTATGAGACACATTCACATTGTAAGGCCCCGGCACTGCCATCTGTGTCCAGAACACTTGTCACGTTGTAGAACTGAAAGTCTGTCCCCATTAAACAACAACTCCCTGTGCTCCCCTCCCCCCCGTCCCTGGAACCCACCCTCCTACTTTCTGTTTCTGTGAATTTGCCTGTTCTAGAAATCCACCTGTAAATGGAATCATATACTATGTGTCCTTTTGTGTCTGGCTTCTTTCACTCAGCCTGTCTTTTAAAATATTTTTGATGTTTTTTATTTATTTTTGAGAGACAGAGAGAGACAGCGGGAGCAGGGGAGGGTCAGAGAGAGAAGGAGGTACAGAATCTGAAGCAGGCTCCAGACTCTGAGCTAGCTGTCAGCACAGAGCCTGACGCGGGGCTCGAACCCACGCACCGTGAGATCATGACCTAAGCCAAAGCCAGCCACCCAGGCGCGCCTCACTCAGCCTGTCTTCAGGGTTTATCCACATTGTAGCATGGGTCAGATTTTCTCTTTTTTGTTTACAACTAACTAATATTCCAATGTGTGGACAGATCACATTTTGTTTATTCATGTGTCCATCGATGGACACTTGGGGTCTCTCCCCCTGCTGGCTATTGTGACCAATGCTGCTACGAACATGGATATATACTTGTAAGAACGTTCTTTTTTCTGGGTCCGGATCCTCTGTTACATGTAGTCGTCATCTCTCCCTTGGCTCCTGATTTCAGTCTGTTTTGTTTTATTTGGTTTTAGTTTTTTGGTCTATTTTTTTTCATGACATTGATAGTCCTAAAGAGTACCAGTCAGGTACTTTGTAGAATGTCCTTCATTATGATCTGTCCGGCATTTTCTCAGGAATGGACTGGATCTGTGGGTTTGGGAAAGACCTCAGAGGTGAAGTGTCCTCTCCATCACATCATACCTGGAGTTACTTGATAGCTACATGACATCATCGGCAATGCTGACCTTGATCCTTTGGGCAAGGCGGTGTCTGCCATGGTTTCCATCTGCGATAACTCTTTTCCCTTTCCTTAATCTTTTCTTTGGAAACAATGCAGGTTCTTTTAAAGAAATGTTTCTTCCCAGGGACCTTTGGGTCCTTGACGGCACAGAGGGTGGTGTGTGACAAAGCACAGATGTTAACAACTTAGAGTTGATTTTTCCAATGATTTCAATGAGTCATACTCTGTGCATGAAGATGTTTAGAAAGCCTTAGCTGATTTATTGTATTTTCTTTGTACAGGAGTGTATGTATTTGTGTAAAATCTGTATGTATTTAAATCTCAAGACTATTTTTTTAATGTTTATTTACTTTTTAGAGAGAGACAGACAGAGACAGAATGTCAGTGGGAAAGGGACAGAGAGAAGGGGAGACACAGAATCCGAAGCAGGCTCCAGGCTCTGAGCTGTCAGTACAGAGCCCGACACGGGGCTCAGGCCCACAAACAGTGAGATCATGACCGACCTAAAGTAGGACGCTTAACCGACTGAGCCACCCAGCTGCCTCTAAAGACCCTTTAAATGGATATAAAGTAAAAATGTTTAAGTGAGTAGATGCACCGTATCATAGTTTATTTGGAACAATTACTTTAGAACATAAATTATGAATGGGGGCAATATTTCTCCTAAGGTGGTGAAAATTGGTTCTGGGGAGGGGGTGGGGAAGGGATGAAAAAACCTTAGATGTTTCAATGGCTTGTGGCCCTCCAAAGCTCAATCTTCCCTGACAAAAACTCGTTCATTGTCATTTAACTTCTCTCATTAAATTAAATTAAATTAAACTAAGTTCCCTTTAGGGGGTGATAATGGGAGAAAAAAGGTTGAGAAATGCTGTCGTAGAGGTTTATAAAATAGTGACGCATCTTACAATGGATGGCCTAGTGCTGTGGTGACAAAAGCAAAGATGGAACACTCAGGGTAGGTTGGATTACTGTTTGTGCCTCAGTTTCCCAAGCTGTAAAATCAGGATGGTTTGTGTAACAGGGTGGCCGTGGGAGTGAATGAGATGATCCATGTGAGTCCATGTAAAGGATTAGCAGTTGTGATCAGCAGCCGCCGCTGCCACGGTAGCCCCAGTAGCCCCAGTTTATAAAAGAGGAAAGCAGAAGGTCAGAGAGATCAAGCCACTTCCTGTAAGGCACACAGCCTTGGAAATGCCAGAACGGAGCTTCAAAGCTCCTAGGTTGCCTGGGGAACCGAACTTCCCAGCTGAGTCTGTCCTATTCCTCCCTGGGGAGCTGATTCTGTCAGCGGGCAAGGATGGACCCCATCAGCAAGCTTGCCCTGACCGGCAGCACCAAGAAGCTCACTCTCTCTGCACGAGAGGAGCTTACAGCTGGAGAATTGGACAGTCGTTTGCTGCCCCCTGCAGTCAGAACTGGAAATGTCAGGCACCGGGCACTCCTTCAGCCTGGGGGTAAGGTGGGAGGTGGGGGGGGGGGGGCGCTTGCTTCACCCTCTCCTCTATGCTCCCTGAAAATCCTTGGCACAGTTTGGGCAAGAGCAACCTCAATTAAGATGCACAAATGTACATAATCTTGGACCCAGTAATTCCACTGCCACGGATTCAGGCCACTTGCAGAAGTGAGCTAAGATTTGTGGGCACATAGATGGGCTTTGGTTAGGGAGGGGCTCACTCAGCCACAGGCCGTCCAGCCTTTGAGGAAGGTGGGTGGAGGGAACTGGGGCCTTGCAAGGAGCTTCGAGACATTTTGCTAGATGAAAAACTGAAGACAGAAATTAAAACATTGTACTCATTGTGCCCACAAATGTGGGCATACACACTTTTGTGCTGAAAAATATAAAAATGAAATTGTTAATCATTTTGGAAAGAGGTGGGAAGAGAAGTTTCTACTTCTTTGCTTTCTTTCTTCTTTTAGCTTTTTCTGTACTGTGCGGTTTTATCACATGGGCCATGTGCATGTGTATTTATATGTTTAGTGTAAACAGAGGAATTATGGGACATTTGGAGCTTCTTCTCGGTTTCCCTCTGTATTTAACTCCACATACAAAGGCAGTCACAACATTCTGATGCGGAAAGGGTCAGTGATAAAGGGAGTATAGAATAAAGTCCCATTTCATTTTTAACATTCCTGATAATAAGAGACTGGAAATAGAGAAATCAAAACAATAACAGACATTATTTCCAGAGGGGAGCGATTACTGCCTTCTTTGGGCTTCTCAGTACTTTTCCAATTACATATCCTGCAGTTAATGTTTGCATATCTTTTGTAGTCAGATACAAATAAATAGATGCACAACATTGTGAATGCATTTAATGCCAATGAGTGGCACAGTTTGAAGTGTTTACAATGATAATTTTTTTATGTTTTGTGTATTTTACCGTGTTGATTATTGCAAAGTTATTTTCCTTTAAGGGAACACAGGAATCTGTCTGGCAGGTTACCTAACTAGTGCTGATCGAAGGATTCCTGATTGATGGATTTAAGATTTCATTTCTAAAGAGCCAAAACTGTAATGAAGTTAAGTCTCTGTTCGGTGATGTAGGAGTTAGCATAAGGTATTTGGGGCCTGCTGTCTCGCTCGCTCTCTCTCTCTTTTTTTTTTTTAGTGTTTGTTTTTGAGAGAGAAAAAGAGAGAGAGCTCGCATACGCGTGTGCACACTGGAGCACACAAGCAGGGGAGGGGCAAAAAGAGAGGGAGACACAGAATCTGAGCTGTCAGCACAGAGCCCAATGTGGGGCTTGAACTCATGAGCAGTGTGATTATGACCTGAGCCAGAGTGGGATGCTTAACCGACTGAGCCCCCCAGGCGCCCCTTGTTTTTTGTTTTTTAAAGGCATTTAGGTCTCAGTGAAGGGATATGAGAGACTATTCTTTCCAAATCAAGTTCTGGACCTTCCATGTACTGAACTGAGACCTATGTACTACTTAAAGTGACAGTCGTACTGTGTATCACATTCAAAAATGAGAGAAAAGCTGTAAGTCCTGACAAGCATTTTCATCCAGGGCCAGAGGAAGACGGCCCACACTCAAATGCAATGCTTAAAGGGATAGAAGGAAACAAAAATAAAACCGTTTCCGTTATGACAATAGTTCTGCTTGTTCAGTAAGCAAATTACTTGGACATCAGGGAAGTAAAAAACCCAACTCATGGGAGCCCCAAGTGTGACAGCACTGGTAGATCACGGTTTTCAGTGTATCCTGTGCAACTATTTTCTCTTATCAAACCCTCAAAACAGACCGACTGAGACTCGGCATTTCATTCTGAGAAAAACCAAACCTTCTACTATTCTACTTCAAGTAATGAAGGCATCAGGAGTGAGCCCAAGAGAAATGAAACTTATGTCCATACAAAGGCATTTACCGTGTTCACAGCAGTTCCACGCATTAGGGCTCCAAACTGGAAATAACCGAGGTGTCCATTCACAGATGAGTGGATAAAAAAAATCGAACGTATGTATACAATGGAATAACACTCAGCAATAAAAAAAGTACTTTTATACCCAACAAAAGAAAGAATCTCAAACACATTATGCTCCTTGAATGAACTCTAGCTCATGTGGAGCCCGGGTGCCTCAGTCAGTTGGGTGTCTGACTTCAGCTCAGGTCATGAGTTCATGGTTCGTGGGTTCCAGCCCGGTGTCCGGCTCTGTCCTGACAGCTCAGAGCCTGGAACCTACTTAAGATTCTGTGTCTCCCTCTCTCTCTGCCCCTCCCCTGCTCACACTCTTTCAAAAATAAACGTTAAAAATTTTTTAATTAAAAAAAATTACAAAAAGAAAGAACTCCAGCTCAAAGAAATGTATATAGTATAATTCCATGCATATAAAGCTTACAAAAGATAAATCTAATCTATAGTGAGAGAAAACAGATTTGGAGTTCCCTGGGGGAACAATGGGGGCAGGGATTAACTGGGAAGGAGAACAAGGGACTTGGTAGGGATGGAATGTTCTAGATCTTGATTGTGAAGGTGATTACATAGGCATGTAAATATGTTGATATTCACCAAAGAGTACAATTAAAATGAGTGGATTTTACTATATATTCATCAAAGAACACAATTGAGTGCATTTTACTGATTATAAGTTATACCTCAATAGAATACATTTTATTTATTTTTAATTTTTTTGAAGTGGACTCCATGCCTAAAGTGAGGCTCGAACTCATCACCATACTAGGGGCACCTGGGTGGCTCAGTTGGTTAAGCATCCAACTCTTGATTTCGACTCAGGTCACCATCTGGGGGTTGGTGGAGTCAAATCTCGTTATCAGCACAGAGCCTGCTTGGGATTCTCTTTCTCCCTCTCTCTTCTCTATCCCTCCCCCACTGGTGTTCACACACACACACACACACACACACTCTCTCTCTCTCTCTCTCTCTCTCTCTCTCTCTCTCTCTCTCTGTATCAAAATAAATAAATCTTTAAAAAGAAAGAAAGAAAGAAAGTCCCATGCTCCACCGACTGAGCCAGCCAGGAGCCCCAATAGAATATATTTAATTTTTTTTCAAATGCAATTGACAGGTTATTTCACATAATGCCACTATCGACCAAAAACTGAAAAACAGTTACTAAGTTCTGATTAGGTTTACAAAACTAGGTTATCTATTAAACTTTCCAAATACAGCAATAAAAGAGAACAGAACACCCAACTGCACGCAAAACAATGGAAAGAACACTGCGTTTTAGGAAACGGGATTTTGTAAAACCAGCTTCACAAATCCAGGGGGCCCAAGGATGGAAGAGCCGGATTGGGACTTGAAAGCGGAAGTGTGGCAGGAGACCGGATGCAAAGGATGAGGTCGCGCCAGCCTCCTCAGGCCCCACCCACAACTGAAAAGTGTGGCCCAGCTCTAGATGCCGAGAGCGCACGCGCACCTCCTAGCTCAGCCAATCAAGACGAAGTGAGGCGGGCATTCGGGAGGAAATAGCGTTGTCAAACAGGAAACGGGGCAGTTTACCTACAGAACTGCGGACGGCGTCATGGCGGCCTACGAGCAGGTTCAAAAGGGGCCCCTGAAACTGAAAGGCGTTGCAGAGCTCGGCGTGACCAAGAGGTGAGTACCGCGAAAGCTTATCCTCTGTCCCCTTAAGCGTCTTCTAGAGTCCCTGAGCTCTTGCCTCCTGATCCGCCCTCACCTCCTCTCCTTTCCAGGAAAAAGAAAAAGAAGGATAAAGACAAAGCGAAACTCCTGGAAGCAATGGGAACGAGCAAAAAGAACGAGGAGGAGAAGCGGCGCGGCCTGGACAAGCGCACCCCGGCCCAGGCAGCCTTCGAGAAGATGCAAGAGAAGCGGGTAAGGGGGGTGGGGAATCCGGTGGGGATGCTCCGGGTCTGGGTCTTCCGAGGTGGCTGCAGAGACAGGGCCGGACGACTCGAAATTGGGGCCAGCCCGGGACGCTTGGAGTGGTGGCGAGCGGTCAGAGAGACCTTAATTCCGGGGAGAAGATGCTACGTGGGTGAGGAAGAGCCCGAGGAGGGGAAGCGCCTCTGGCTTGCGTGGATGGCAGAGGAGAAGGCTAGAGCTGACGTTGGAAGGAGGCTGGAGCTGGGGACCGAATTTGTGTTTCAGCGCAGTCTTTAATTTGCCGAGTGACACGGGGCTAATGATTCCTTTTCTCTCTGCCTCAGTTTACTTACCTGGAGGGAGCAGGATAGTGCTTTGGCACCCGGTCTGTCACAAAGTCAGTGTTCGGTTGATGGTAGCTGTTGATATTAAATGGTCATATCTCTGCTCTAAGTTTCCACGAAATCTCTTTTCATGATGACTTTGCTTGGCAGATTCAAATAGATTGTATTTTAAGGTTTCAATAAGTCACTTTTATTTATTTTTTAATTCTTTTATAGTTTTTTTTTTAAAAGTTTACTTATTTTGAGAGAGAGAGAAGGGGGAGGAACAGAGAAAGGGCGAGAGAATTCCAAGCAGGCTCTGCACTGTCAGCAAGGATCCTGAAGTGGGACCCGAACTCAAGAATTGTGAGATCATGAGCTGAGCTGAAACCAAGAGCCAGGTGCTCAACCCACTGAGCCACCCAGGCACTACAATAAATCACTTCTCTTGATATTAAACGCAGTACATTTGGACAGTAGGGGATAGGAGATGTTAGCACAGGATAGATATGCCTAGCCTGGTGTCTGGGGGGAGGAAATAATCCGGCTAGGTTAGTGGTTCTTAGCGGGGGTGCCATTTTGTATCCTGCCT
>PJEM01016004.1:0-27608 GCA_004023845.1 Helogale parvula | reverse complement strand
CAGAGCCTGCTTGGGATTTTGTCTCTCACTCTCTGCCCCACCCTTGTTCACTCTCTCTCTCTCTCTCTCTCTCTCTCTCTCTCAAAATAAATTTTAAAAAAATAAAATAAGAGGAGACAAAATAAAATTATATTTAACATGCAAGGTGGGAGGAGGCCCCCTGTCTCCTGATTCTGCTCACCCTTCCTGTAGGTGCCCTCAGTATCTTTTTAAAACACCAAGTGACACTACCTTCTTGAAATCCCTTCTGAGACCGGATCCCACACTCCCTGGGTCAAGTCCTACCTTTGCAGACTTTCATTCCCTTTGTTCTCCCTATTCTCAGGCCCCATCACTTTCAGGGCTCTTCATACCCTGAGCAATTGGTTCCAAATATGACAGGAGAGTGTACTTCATACTTCCATGCCTTTGACACCATTGCTTCCTCTGCTGAAGGGATCTCCCTCCTGACTGCTACCTGAGCCCCCAGAAGAAGCTTATTCTTCCCTCATCTTCTTTAATCATCATGGGTTTGTACAGCCTTTCCTCACTACCCTCAGGTAGATGTGACCACTTTCTCTTCTATGCTCTTTGTACACTTTATTAATGTCTTTAATTTACACATTTATTGTCTTCAGTTGGCCCATATATTCTTGGAGAATAAGTAACATATGTCATTCATGTTCCTCATTTTGGGACATAGGAGTAAATGCCCAATGAATGGAATGCACTAATTAGTGAGTGAATGGACGAAGCTATACCAATGACAAAGTTCATCATTTGGCTCAGGGTGGGCTTTCTTTATTTTATTACAGAAGAAGGTGATTACACCAGTTGCTCTGGATAACATGGCATTGTGGCCAACAAAGAAGGAATCACTAAGAAATAGTTTGGCCCTATATGTAAAGACTGCTAGAGTTATAGTTAATGCTTTCAAGTAATTTCATGGCTTCAGTGGCTTTGTGTCTGGTGATAAAAGCTTTTTATTTACTTATTTTTTCTGAAAGAGCTCATCACATATTCAGTACTAACCTTCCTCTCTGGAAATACGGCAACAGCCACATTGTTGGTAGGGAAATGTTTATGTTATGTTGCACTTATATCTGATTCATTCTAACGATGACCAGGTTATTTAAAGAAGGAAACTAGCTTTCATGCACTGTTGACTGAATATACATTGGTGCAACCACATGGAAGACAGTGGGGAAGTTTCTCAGAAAATTAAAAATAGAAATACCCTATGATCCAGTAATTCCACTACTAGGTGTTTACTGTACTCCTTAAATGAAAACACTAATTCAAAAATATATATGCATCCATTTATTTATTGCAGCATTATTTACAGTAGCCAAGATACGGGAGCAACCCATGTCTTGTGTTTGTTGATAGATGAATGGGTAAAGAGAGGTGGTATGTATACACAATAAAATATTACTCAGCCATATATAAGGATGAGATCTTGCCATTTGTGACAACATGAGTAGATCTAGAAGATATAATGTCAAGTGAAAGAAGTCAGAGAAAGACAAATACCATATTTTTTTACTTATATGTGGGATCTAAAAAAAACAAGCAAACAAATGAGCAGACAAAGAAACAACAAGCAGACTCAAATATAGAGAACAAACTGAGGGTTGCCAGAGGGGAGGCGGGTGGGAGAAAGGTGAAATATATAAAGGGGATTAAGAGGTACAAACGTTCATTAATACAACCAATAAGGCATGAGATGAAAAGGACAGCATCAGGGGTATTGTCAATAATATTGTAATAACGTTGTTTGGTGACAGATGGTAGCTACACTTATCTGACAAGCAGTGAGTAATGTATAGAATTAAAGAATCATTATGTTGTACACCTGGAACTAATACAATATTGTATGTTAATTATACTTCACTTAAAATAAATAAATAATTAAATAAAAATAAAGAAGGAAACTCATTCATTTGTAGTTACTTTAGACAGCAATTAGCTTCATGATTTCAAATTAAACAATTCTCTTTATTTAGAACTTTGAAGCAGTCAATATCCTCATGTCTACAGGGTTCTTCCTTTTTCAAATTGTCCTGATGCAAGCCCACAGAACATAATCCTGCATGGTACATGAGATTTGTATATTAGAAACGTCACTAACTCCAATACATAGAATTTGCTGGCTCTCATGGTTGATTATCAAAACAAAACACACAGACATGGTCCAGCACAGAAAAGTAGGTTTCTTCTTATCAGGTATTATTTAATAGTGGCACTTAAATTATTTTTTTATTTGCCAAGAAGTATTCATCTCTTTAAGTACAGCAGTACTCCCTCATTCTCACAAGTGTTCATTTAGCACCAACTAGACCTAGTGTGCTAGGCACTGGACCACCCCCAGAGATACAAAAACTAAATCAGACAGTTTGTTTCCTAGGGGAGCTTACTCTCATTGAAGGAGACACCTCAGTGAACCAGTCATGAGCTTATCAGTGTTCCAAAAGTTTACTCTTTCCTGTGATTCTCTAATTAAGACCTTTCCTCTCACAAGCATCAATCATTTGGCAAACCCATTAGATACTGACCAGTTCTCTCTGCTTGGACCAAGCTTTCTTTTAATGCACACTTACCCTGGACTAACTAGATGTTCCTCCCTAACTCTTCGATAGAGCCTACAGGTTCCTCTATCTCAACACCTACCTTCTTGTGTTTGCCTGTTTATCGCCACTTTTCCAAACTAAACAGTGAGAAATGTCAGAGACAACTTTTCTTTTGAGTTTGCATCCCTTGTTCTGAGGAGGAGCACACCTAGAGCAATGAATATTTGTTAGATGGATGGGGGAAAACAGATGAGGTGGCACGTGATAGGAGTCTTGAACAACCGTGGAGGCAGTTGGCCTCCGTGGGTAGGCTGAGGATTTCCGAGGGTACAGACAGAGATTGAGTGGTCTCCAACAAATTTTCAGATAATGGTTTTGCTTTAAGAGATTTCTAAAAGTTAATTTTTTAATAGAGAAGAATCTAGAAAAGGGAGTGATGACTCAGAGACAGGTAAAGGTTAAAGGTAAAAATTCATAAGTGAGTAACAGGCATAGACTTTTTCTCCCGCTCTGTCCAGGAGAAATATACAAACATCGTTTTTGATGCAAAGGAGGAACCAGACTAAGAATTGATTACATTTTTTGATGGTGATATGCTAATTGTTCATGCTAAGTTATTACTGGTTGTAAAGAATGTTCAGACAAAATGTTCATGGTCGTCCTTTACTCCTAGCTTTCTCTCAAAACCTGTATCAAAGGCATTAGAAATTCTGTTAGTGCAGTCTTAAAAATAAATCAGACCATTTTAAACATAAACTCCAATTCATTAACACTGCCATTTGGTTTCATGACCTGAAGTTTGAAAACACTGCTCTAGATGAAGCACTTTATAGAATTTTCTCTTTTTAAGCTTTATTGCATGACTTAGTATCATCTTTTTATTATGTCCTTGATAATCCTTATACCTCCTGTCATTTCCACCTTCAAATGATGTTTGTGCTTAGCAAGTAGAAAATCAATTGCCCTTCTCATAGTAAAAAAATTTGTTTTACCATAGCAATTCTCTTAGGTCATTTTAAAAAGATATCCTGAGTTTGTTAATTGATTTAAAGGTACATTCTACCTATCCACTTTTTACAGCAGGAAAAAAAATTAGAATAATGTACCTTCCCCAAATGCACAGTGACAAAAGATTGAATAACTTTGCAATGCAAGCCCCTCAGACTGTAAGAACATTGGTGCATAGTCTTACATCTAATTAGACTGTTTTCTTTCACTACTCTTCTATTTGAAAAAAGAACTTATGATTTCCTATGTTGAAATTGCTTGATTACTGTTTCAGGAAAGGAAAATAGTTGTTTCACCATTTTCTGGTGTAAAACTGCTCTTCACACTCAGGGGAGATTTTAAGTCTCTAGATTGCTTTTCCCCTGCTTCTTATGTAGCCATTTGCCTAGCTTTTGTGAAAAACACGATACATTAGAAAATGCTTTATGAAACTGAATCTAGAGTATTTATCAATCTAAAACCAGTATTGTCTCAGCTCAAGGCAGGAACAGCATAGTCGATCTGTTGCTGTTCCCTGGCTAATGCTTAGTCTGGGCCCCCAGGACACTAGAAAACTATGGAGAGTCTGAGCCTCTTGCACTTTATTTCAGGAATAAGAAGTAGACCTGGGTGGGGATGATTGGTGAGCTCAGAAGTTTTCACTGAGTGGTAGAGTTTTAATTTTTCTTTAATGTTTTTACTTATTTTTAAGAGACAGAGAGAGACAGAGCACAAGTAGGTGAGAGGCAGAGAGAGAGGGAGACAAAATCTGAAGCAGGCTCTAGGCTCTGAGCTGTCAGCACAGAGCCCGATGTGGGGCTAGAACTCATGAGATCATGATCTGAGCCAAAGTTGGTCACTTAACTGACTGAGCCACCCAGGTGACCCCCACTCCCTATTGTTACTTGTAACTCAAAGTAAATCACATTAAAGCTGTACTGCTCAGGGGTGTCTTGGTGGCTCAGTCGGTTAAGTGTCCTGCTTTGGCTCAGGTCATGATTTCAAGGGTGGTGTGTCCAAGTCCTGCGTTGTTGGGCTCCGTGCTGACAGCTCTGATCCTAAAGCCTGTCCTCGGATTCTGTGTCTCCCTCTCTCTCTGCCCCTCTCCTGCTCACACTCTGTATCTCTCTCTCTCTCTCTCTCTCTCTCTCTCTCTCTCTCTCTGTCTCTCTCTCAAAAATGAATAAACATTAAAAAAAATTTCTTAAATAGTGGACAATAGGGCTTGTGATTTGAGGCAGCATCAGGTTCCTTTAGTCCAATGTTGCACCTCATGGTCTCAGCCTCTTATTGGCTATAAATGAGTTTAATGGGTCATCTAAACAAATAATAGAATAAAATAGGAAATGTCAGTATTCACTTGGTAAGAGTAAAAATTGTTTAAGAAAAATTTTATTTCCTTTATGTACATGTGTTTATATATGTACATATGTACATGTACATGTATACATGAGCTTAGCAAACCTTTTTTTGGGCAAAATGTCAAATATTAACATCAGTATTTGGTTGAAAGAGAAAATTTGATGGCATTATGAAAAAATAAATTTCTAATATAGAAGAATAAATATTAATTTAAAAATATGTTATTTTCAGGGAGCCTGGGTGGCTCTATTGGGTAAGCATTCAACTCTTGATTTCAGCTCAGGTCATGATCTCACGAGAGTTCATGAGTTTGAGCTCTACATAGGGCTTTGCACTGACAGTGCAGAGCCTGCTTGGGATTCTCTCTCTTCCCCTCCCACATGTTTGCTTGCTGTCTTTCTTTCTCTCTCAGGATAAATTTTTTAAAAACTTTAAAATTTATATACTATTTTCTGTTATTACAAACTTTAATGGTCATATTTTTTAAGCTGCATATTAGGTACGGAACAAATGTTGAGCATCACTGGTGGCTAGACTACCCCTAAATTCACCACATTGTGCGTTTGCAATATAAGAAAGGACTGACTTTAATTGAGGTCGCTGGACAGCAAGTTATTTTGGGGAACCATCAGTTTTTCTAGCAGTCTATTCCTTTCTTTGCTTTCTTTAGATTATTTGTGTTACCTGTGTACCTCAACTGACTGAAAGAATGCACCGTGTCCAAGGTTCAAGGACAAGTCACATCTAGATACTGGGACAGTTTTGGAACACAAATGAATGAAACCACAGTGTCGGCCCCACTTCAAGGAAATGGGTTTGGACTTTGTACCTCTGTGTTAGTGGGTGGTGGGTAGCAGGCTTGTCCCTTGGATTGTGGTGTAGTGGTACTGTGTGGTAGTAAGTAACTCTCCTGGGGAGGGTCTCCCATTTGGAAAAATGCATTCTCACAAGAAGAATCAGAAGCATCTGCGATTCTTTAGACAGGTCAGGAGGACTGAACAGGGCACTGGTGATGTCATGGCAACATCCTTTCACCTTTAATTTATCTTCACACACCTCGATTGTGAATCATGCTAGCTTCTTGTTTATTAGTCTTTGCACCAGCTCTAATTCTTCTTATGGCTGGGCACCAACCTCTTCCCTGAACTTTCTGTGAGAGCTGTCTAATCATGTGCAGGATTATGGTATCTGTTGATGAGGTGCTATATTTTAATTAATACAGCCTATGAGCTCATTATCTTTTTTGGCAACACCTCACCAGTAAACATGACTTTTGTTTTCTTGTGGTGCAGCAAAGCAATATTTGTTCCATCTTCCATTTCTGAAGTTATTTTGGGGACCCAAGTGCAAGTCATGTCATCTTTTCCATATTAAATTCCAACTTATCAAATTTACCTCTTATTTTATCCTGGGAGTGCTTATGCAATCAGCCAAAGCATTAGCTATCTCGTTGAGAATTTAAAAAGACCAAGACTGTGATGATCATTTCTCTAAATTTTAATCAGTTTTTCTATAGAAGATTCTTTCCAGATTGACATCAGTCCTTAATAATTTTTATGGTTACAAAGCCAACTGTCATTCACCTATGCTGTCATTCAGCTAGTGTTATCTCAATTTCCTTTTAAAATGGCATGAGATCATTCCATATTAAATGCTGAACTAGAAATATATAATGCCCACAGTGTCTGTGCAACCTACTTGTTTAAAAACCATTAAAATGAAATAAAGTTAATATGGTGTGTCTTGTTCTGGATCTTAGTGATATTCTTTCCTTTTCTGTATACTCATGAAAAGTCCTGCACAAAAGTTAACTTAGTTACAGTTTCTGCCCACCACTCTCTCATACTTCAAAGGCAAAGCCACATCTATCCATCAGCAGCTATTCTGTGTCTTTCCCATTCTTCGCCTTCCAATAAGGATCATCAGTAGACACTTGGTGATTTCTTTCACAGTTTCCTCAATGACTGGTATATAATTCATTTTTGGCATAGACATCAATGTTCAGTATGACTGGGTACAATCAGACACATGCACACATACATGTACACAACCAGGCACGTGCACCTTTTCCATGTAGCTTATACTTTGATTCTCCCTTATAAGTGACTGTTTCATTCCTTTCAATCTCTAAGTCATTTTCTTCAACATTGAAGCTAGCAACAAAATAGTTAAGATCTAAGTTTTATTTTGACATATATTCTTTGTAGCAATGGGACAGCTCCATCTTTGTTCACTTTGTTCCAAATATAACTTGTTTTTCAAGTTTTTAAATTTATTTTGAGACACAGAGAAGAACATGAGTAGGGGAGGGGCAGACAGAGAAGGAGAGAGGGAGAATCCCAAGCAGGCTCCGCATGGTCAGTGCACAGAGCCCAGTGCAAGGCTCAAACTCATGAAACCAGGAGGTCATGAACTAAGCTGAAATCAGGAGTCAGATGCTTAAACTACTGTGCCACCCAGATGCTCACCAAATATAACTTTCAAGAAGTATTTTTGAATCATTGGTTTCATGATTTCAGATAGTCATTCATTTTGTTCATCTTTGCAACCATACTTCCCTTTCCTTTTTATCATTTTTTCTTTATTTTTAGATTCTTCATAAGCAGTGTTGAAGCCTTCCTTCTCCATTTGCCCAGGTGTTTCTTAATAGTTTTCCAACTGTCTTCCTTGGATCTGCCAGTCACTTCCCATGTTGGCTGTTTTCAAGGCCACATCTGTGCCCTGCCCATGTGCACACTTAACCTCAGTCCTAACCCAGAGAACTTAGCTTGAGAATTCAGTTGCTTCTTCTTTCCAAACTGTGGCCACTCAGATGCATCATCTTTATCTACAATGTCAAATGAATCCCTCTTCTCTGAATTATTTTGCTATTTCATTTCCACTGTCACTCTATCTCCTAAACAGTATGGTATAACCCTTCCACAGCTCATGTAACACTACTCATAAGTAAACATTAATAATGAAATAAAATTTATGTAACTGGGTAACTCCTTTGCTTCCCTTGCATTTATCCTATTTAGACTATTCTTTTGTATCACTGTCAGAACTAAATGAGAGTTAGGGAACAAAACAAAGAATCACTACTAGCAAATTCATTAACTAAAGTCATGTTTGCATTCTTACTGTCAATTTTATTTGAACCAAATTCTCCTACATTTAATGTGATGCTTAAGCTTTCTTAATACAAAATGTACGCCTGAGTTTCTGACTATGTGTGAGCATGAAAAACCTGCATTTCTGACAGAATATTTAATGAATTAACTGAATAAAGGAAGTTCAACAATCCTTGATATGTGATAAGTGCTCAATAATAGCTAGTTTTTAGAATACTAATTTTTTTACTTCATTCTCATGTTCACATCATAAAGTTTCATTAATGATGCATATCGTTGTTTTAACAATAGTACAGGAATCTAAACAATGACTTCTCTGATTGGCATCACCTGTTCTACATTGCGATACTTCGATCTTTAATATAATATTGTCATGATCTACAGAAGAGTTGAATATGTTTTCAAATAATTGTTAAAGAAGTAGCCTTGCCAATAAAGCCTTAGGTATTGAATTCAAGAATAGAAAATATACAACTCACACCAAAGAAGAATTGTTTACAAAGAAAATTTACCTTTGAGTTTCTCTAGGTAACCATGTTTCCCACAGTAACATCCAATCCTAAAGTCTTAAAGTCAGTTAATGTGTAGATAGGGGTCTTGGGTCTGAATTTCAATCAACACACTACTTCATCAAAAAGCCTCATAACTAAAAAAGTGTCAGATAATTAAAGAGGTTCCCAACGATGCAGTTGATTTACATACTGGCCTTATCTCAGTCTAAAACCAGCTGGCAGTCACAAACCACTGAAGAATTGGCAGTGGTCTGCAGACTTTTTGTTTGAAATAAGTCAATTAAAAATTTTGCTTCTTAGCTAATTCAGCCTGTGAGTAAAGTCTATGCTGGGAGACAATAAGTAGTTTGTATAATAATTAAGCCATCAAATGACATGACTTTTTTTCTTTCTTTGGTTGGACAACATTAGACTATGAATTTTATTACTGTAATTTGAGTTGTGCTTATGATTATTACCTAGGTAGGGTCACCAGAGATAGCAAATAAAACTGCAGAACGCTTGGTTAAATTTGAATTTTAGATAATCAATAAGTGTTTTTTAATTATAAGTTGGTTCCATGCAATATTAAGGACATACTTTTACCAAAACAAGAAAAATATTGTTACTTTGAAAAATTAATTTAACTGGGTGTCTTGGATTTTATCTGGCAAACTTATACATAGACTTATGAGCTTACTTGTTAGATCTACCTTACTGTACTATTACAGCAGCCAACAGCCACAAAAACACATGTTTCCCCCCTCCAAAATCTCTGACTTTAATTTCCTGGATTTTCAAGAAAGGTTAATTTGTTGATTTAGAGTTAAGAGTGATGAGTAAATTGTGAAAACTTTCATGAGAAGGAAGTTTCTGTTTTATTATCCATTAATCGTGATATGGCAGGTAACTAGAGAGATTCCTCTCCAATATTGTTCAAGCATGAAGTGACAAAGATGATAGACAATGGAAGCAAATTTCATCTTTGATTGTATAATGAGTTTTGGGCATATTGTTAATAACCATCTTACTTACATTAATTACAGGAGCCTTATTTCTCCTGCTGGTTTTTAGAATACAGAATGTGCTTTAAAATTCCCGTTCAATTTAAAAATTCTGTTGCATGCAATATGGAACACAGGAATTTGAGCATGATCCAACTAATTATATCAGTTAATCATAATTAAGGGTAAACAGAAATGAGATGAGATCATTGTAGCTAATTTATTTCTACTTACTTATTTTAAAAAACTAAAGTTTAAAAAAATTAGATAGTTTCACTTGTATTTTTTTTATTTAAATGTATAATAGAACACAGAATGTAATTAGCCAATACTTGGACTTGAATCTAGGTATGCCTGCTCTAGAATCCACGCTTTAAACCAGGCTGCCTCTCCATAGGTTTTCCTTAGACTAGAACAGCAGCTGGTTTTAGTGTTACTAATGGCACTACCTATGGTCTTCATTTGCTACTTCATTCCCTCCAGATTCATCCCATTATTTATGTGTATATTCTATATTCACCTCTTCTGCATTTATTTCCCTGTATCCTCAAATTACTTACTGTTTCAAATTAGTCCTTGAGTCTACTCCTGAAAATAAACCAAACTCTTATACAAATCTTTCACAATAGCAATTTAGGACCAAGTCACCAATCTAAGTTTAAACTGTTTATCAAGAGGAACTCAAGTTCATAATACCTAACTCTATTAAAACAACAATAACAAGGGGCGGCTGGGTGGCTCAGTCAGTTAAGCATCCGGCTTCGGCTCAGGTCATGATCTCACAGTTCGTGGGTTCCCGTCCCGAGTCGGGCTCTGTGCTGGCGGCTAGCTCAGAGCCTGGAGCCCGTTTCAGATTCTGTGTCTCCCTCTCTCTTTGATCCTCCCCTGCTCATGCTCTCTCTCTCTGTCTCTCAAAAATAAATTTAAAAAAATTAAAAATTTAAAAAACACAACAATAACAAAACCCGATGGATTGTATTTACTTTATGTTATAAATACTTTATTATTGGAGGAAAACATGCATGGTAGATTATTTGTAAATGAACACATTCACATAACCTCACCTACATCAAGAAATAAAATAACCAGGATGCCATAGTCATCTCCTGATACACTGTCCTGATACCTACTTCTCCAAAAATAACCACTGTCTTGATGTTTTACTCCATAGGTTAGATGTTCCTGGGTTTGAAGCTTTTAAAAAGTGAAATCAGGTATTATATATTCTTTGTAAATAGCCTCATTTACTTAACATTATATTTGTGTGATTCATCCACACTATTGCATGTAGCAAGCGTCTGTTCATTTTAATTTTGGGGTGGTACCCTATTGTAGGAATATCCCAACCCTCAGCAAATCTGTTATGCTCTTTCCATTTTTAAGTACTATAAGTAATGTGCCAATGTAAATTCTTCTACTTATCTTCTGGGTATAAATATACACATATCTGTTGACTTCATATTCAGAAATCTAATTGTAGAATAACAGGGTAAATTAGTTAAGGTTGGTGCAAGAAAGAAAAAATGGCACAAGCAAACTGGGATCACTCTTGGCTTTTGTATTTTCATGTGAATTTTAGGATTTGCTTGTAAAAAAGATCCTTGATGATATTATGATTAAAATGGCATGAGTCTATATGTTAACTTGGCGAGAATTGATACTTTTATAACATCTAGTTTTCCAAAATAGCTATCGCTCTGCTTATTTAGTTCTTTAAAAATATGGAGTGTCTGGGTGGTTCAGTCTCTTGAATGTCAGACTGCGGTTGTGAGTTCGAGCCCGGCATTGGGCTTTGGGCTGTCAATGTGGAAATAAAATAACCAGGATCCTCTGTCCTCTTCTCTTTCTGCACCTTTCCTACTAGCGCTCTCTCTTTCTCAAGATTAAATAAACATTAAAACAATAATGCTTTGTTTTTTTAATTTTTTTAATTTATTTTTGAGAGACAGAGAGAGACAACGCAAGCAGGGAGGGTCAGAGAGAGAAGGAGACACAGAATCTGAAGCAAGCTCCAGGCTCTGAGCTGTCAGCACAGAGCCCGACGCGGGGCTTGAACCCACGAACCGTGAGATCATGACCTGAGCCCAAGCCGGACGTTTAACCAACTGAGCCACCCAGGCGCCCCTAAATTCAGTTTTAGAAGAGTTCACCTGGATATAAACATTCCTTTCTTTTTAGTTTTTTTTTTAAATTCCAACCAGTTAATGTGCAGTGTTATATTAGTTTAAGTGTACAATATAGTGATTCAACACTTTCATACATCACCCAGTGTTCAACACAGGTGCATTCCTTCATCCCGATCACCAATTTTCCCCATCCTCCACCCATCTCCCCTCTGGTAATCATCAGTTTGTTTTCTAGAGTTCAGAGTCTGTTCCTTAGTTTCTCTCTCTCTTTCTCATTTTTTCCCCTTTACTTTCTTAACAGCCATATGGTGTCCTTTTCAGAGACAGTTATTCTACACTCATACTAAGTTGATAAATGAGCCCTTGGTTCTGTTTTCTAATGAAATTAGGTAAAGCTGGTCTGATATCTCTCTAAAGCATTTGGTACAATTCATAAATGGTTTCTAGTTGCATTTGTAGGAATCCTTTAAATTGTAAATTCAATTTCTTTAATAGAGCAGAATCTTTCAGATTTTGATATACTCTGCTAATATAAGACTTTGTTTATTTCATTTAAAATTTCACTAAGTTAAGAGTAAGAATGTTTTCATAATTTCATTTTATTATATATATCTAATTATATGGCCCATAGATTATCTCCCTTATTATTCCTGATATTGGTAATTTTGCATTCTTTCATTTGTAAGTACAAATGTAAGATTAGTCTTACCAGTAGTTTATCAATTTTATTTGGCTTCATATATAATTGACTTTTGCCTTTCCTATTATGATTATACATTTGTATTTTTCTCTTCAGTTATACTATCTCATCTTTATCATTTTCTTCATTCGATCTTTGCTTTAATTTATGGTATCTTTGTTATTGTGAGGTTTGTTTGTTTTGGCTAGCTTCTTGGGATGCAAGTCAGGTAACTGATGGCCTTTCTTTTTCCAGTATATGCATTTACATTCAAAATTTCTCTCAAAATACAGCTTTAGGTATATCCATCGTTTTAACATATTATTATCATTACAATCCACTTCAAAATACTTTCCAGTTTCCTCTGCGATTGTTTTACCTGTGGGTTATTTGAAACTGCTGTGTTTTATTTTGTAAAAGATTGGAGTTTACTTGATAAGTTTATTTTAATTTCTTTTTGTTAATTATGTTTTTTTCACTATGATCAGATGTTGTATTTTGAATGACAAAATCCTTTAAAATTTGATGAAGCTTGCTTTATGACACAGTATATGGTCAATTTCAGTAAATATTTCATTTGAAGGAGAAAAAATGTGTATCATGCAGTAGCTGTGGACAATCTTTTATGTAAGTGAACTACAGTAGGAATGTTAAGGTCAAGTTGGTCAATTGTACAATTTATATCTTTTAAATACTTACTGATTCTTTCTCTGTGCTTGTTCTATTGTATACTAAGAGGTGGGTATTAAAATTTCCCATTTTAGTTGGATTTGTCTATTCCTTTTAATTCTGTAAATATTTGCTAACTACATCTTGAGGCTATATAATTAAGTACTTATATGTTTAGAATTCCTTTGTATTTCTAGTGATTCAGTGGTTTTATCCTCATAAAATTTCTTTCTTTTTCTCTGGTAACACTTTTTGAGTTACTTATAGCAACACCAACTTTCTTTCTTTTTCCTTCATTTCACTTTTCACGTTTCTATATCCTAATATTTTTAAGTAGCATATCGTTATGTTTTATAAATTTTTAAACCTGGTCAGCTTGACAATCTTTGTCTTTTCCTTAATATTTTTTTATTTAAGGATGACTTAAACATAAGAAAGGTGCTTTCAACAAAAATATATAGCTTCCTACAAAAATTAACTATTAGGACTACATCAGAATAAAAATCTTTTGCACAATGAAGGAAACAAGCAAGACAACTCAAAGGCAACCTACTGAGTTGAAGAAGATGTTTGCAAATGACATATTCAAGAAAGGGTTAGTATTCAAAATATGTAAATAATGTATACAACTCAACACCCAAAAAACAAATGATGCAATTAAAAATAAACAGAAAACATAAAATACATTTTTCCAAAGAAGACATCCAGTTGGCCAACTGACAAATAAAATATGCTGAACATCACTCATCATCAGGGAAATGCAAATCAAAACTACAATGAGATATCACTTCACACTTGTCAGAATGGCTAAAATCAAAAACACAAGAAACAAGTGTTGACAAGGATGTAGAGAAAAAGGAACCCTCTTGCATTGTTAGTGGGAAAGTAAACCAGTGTAGCCACTTTGGAAAAGAGTATAGAGAATCCTCAAAAAATTGAAAACAACTCTTGGGACATATGGGTGGTTAAGCACCCAACTGTGGCTCTGGTCATGATCTCAATGGTTTGTAAGTTCAAGCCCTGTGCAGGCTCTCTGCTGAACTCAGAGCCTGCTTTGGCCCCCTCTCTGCCCTTCCCCTGCTTGTGCTCTCTTTCTCTCCCTCAAAAATAAATAAATATTAAAAAATAACTCTTAATTTCGGCTCAGATCATGATCTCATGGTGGGTGAGATTGAGCCCTGCATTGGGCTCTGCACTGACAGTGTGGAGATGGCTTGAGATTCTGTGTCTCCCTCACTCTCTGCCCCTCCCCCCCCAAGTAAATAAATATTAAAAAACAAAATAATAATAACACTTAAAAATTATTTTAATGTTTATTTTTGAGAGAAAGAGAGAAAGAGACAGTGCAGGCAGAGAGAGAGGGGGACACAAATCTAAATCTGAAGCAATCTTTGGATTCTGGGTCTCCCTTTCTCTCTCTCTGCCCCTCTCCTGCTCATTCTCTGTCTCTGTCTGTCTCTCAAAAATAAATAAACATTAAAAATTTTTTTTTAAATCTGAAACAGGCTCCAGGCTCCAAGCTATCAGCACAGAGCCTGAAGCAGGGCTCAAACTGACAAAGCGCAAGATCATAACCTGAGCCAAAGTTGGATGCTTAACTGACTGAGCCACCCAGGTGCCCCAATAATAAAACTTTTTTTTTAGTTAAAAATAGAATTGCCCTGTGATTTAGTAATCACACTACTGGGTTATTTATCCAGAGAATATAAATACACTAATTCAAATGGATACGTGCACCCCCATATTTATTAAAGCATTATTTAAAATAGCCAAATTACGGAAGCAGTCCATGTGCATCCATAGATGAATGGATAAAGAAGATGTGGTACATGTATATACAATAGAATATTATTTACTTATAACAAAAAATGAAATCTTGCCATTTGCAACATGTATGGAGCTAGAGAGTATGATGGTAAGCAAAATAAGTCAGAGAAAGATAAATTTCATATTATTCCACTCATATGTAGAATTTAAGAAACAAAACAAGTAAAGGAAAAAGAGACAGAGACTAACCAGAAAACAGATTCTTAACTATGGAGAACAAACTGCTGTTAATGGAATGGGGGTGTGGTGGGGGGATGGGTGAAACAGATGATGGGGATTAAGGAGTGTACTTGTGACTAGCACCAGGTGTTGTGTCTAAGTGTTGTATCACTATATTGTACACCTGAAACTAATATAACACTGTATGTTACCTGTAGTGGAATTAAAAAATAATAAAAATATTAAAAATTAACTTAGTTAAGTGTATCACTCCCTGAATTGTCATAGATAGAACACATCTGTGTTACCATGTCTTGGATGAAGAAATAAAATATAACCAGCACTTTAGCAGTCCTCCTGTGCCCCTTCCTGACATTATTTTTGCCATCCAAGGCTACCATAGAACAAAGGAAACCACAAGCTGTAACTGTCAATTCATCATTTCCCTCCAGGGTTTTCAACTCTAAGTTTTTCTCACAGACTCTCATCCATGGAGGGTCTTTGCTTCCCCAGAACTGGGAGATCTCTACTCTTACAGATAATTCCACTCCTCCTCTGTTAGGCCAAGTCAAGATACTCAGTCTGAAGCCCTGCCCAGAATCAGAAAGTTCAGCCAAAGGGCAGCTAAAGCTCCTTGACTCATCTTTGAAAGTTGCTCCTTTCTCTTTGAAACCTGTGTTCCTCTAGTTCTTGTGCAAACAACTTTCAAAGTAATATGATTTGATATTGGAATCAGCTGTTTCACCAGGTCTGTTAGCCTGCCATGACCTTTCTCATCTTACCTAACAGCATAAGCAAATGTACATTTCTCATCTTTTTTCCTATTCTGTTTAAATTGCACAAAATGATACATATTTGGTTTTACACCTTCTATCTTTCTACCTGATTTTTATTTGTCCCACCTATTCAATATTCTATGGCTATCAATCTCTGCCTTCTTTTGGATTATTTAAGCATATTTTATCATTATGTATTTTTCTTCTAGCTTTATAGCCTTTTTAGTTACATGCATACTTATTATTTTTTGGTGGTTACTCTAAATATTTCCACATGTATTTTTAGGGTATTTGGAATAATATGAAGACTTTAATAAACTTAATCACACTTACCTTCCTCCATCAACTTATTATGTCTCTGCTTTTCATACTTTTATAATTTAAATGCCACAACATTATTATTGTTGTATTTCCTAGTATACATACTGATATTTTTACATATATTTACCATTTCTGTCACTTTTTATTTCATCTCTGAGCTGCCATCTGGGAACATTTTTCTTCTGTCTGAATTTCATCATTAATATATCCATTAGTGCAGGTCTGCTGGTGATAAATTATCTTACTTTTTTGTTTTCCTGAACAAAATGTTCTTATTCCATTTTCAGTTTCAAGAGATGTTTTCACTTTAGGTTGCTGCTATTTATTTTCTAGCAGTTTGAAGATATTTTACTGTCTTCTGGTTTCCAGGCTTTCCGTGGAAGTTGAATATCACTCTTTTTTATTCTCTTTTATTTCTAATTGGATGCTTTTACATTTTTCTCTTTGCATTTGTTTTTCAACAATTTAACTACAATATACCTAGCTATAGCTTTTTTGTTTTTTGGTTATTGTTTTTGTGTGTATATTTACCTTACTTTGGGATTAGTAGAACATTCTGAAATTATTTCTAGATATAGTGATAACAGTTTTGGAAGATTCCTAGCCATTAAATTTTTAAATATTGCTGTGGTGCACTCATTCTTTCTTCTCCTTCTGGAATCCCAACTATAGGTATGTGGAACTTGACCCTTGAGGTGTATCTCATCTGCTTTTAACCCCATCCGATGTATTCTTAATTTAAGAATTTAAATTGTACTTCTGTAGTTCTAGAATTTCATTTGATCCTTTTCTATAGTCGATTACACATCCACCTGTTCTTATTTTTTAATTCCTTGAACATATTCACGATAGTTTTTATGCTCTACTCTGAAAAGTCTTATTCTCTAAATTTTTTGAATATAACACAATTTATTTTTTTAACATATGCAATTATTTTTCATCATTTACAATACAGTAGTTACAATGACACTCCAAACAGAAAAGCAAAGTAAAAAATCATAACACCAACTTCTATTTCATGTAATTAGACATACAGAAATTAGAAGGTTAAGTAACAACTAGTTAATCACCTAATTTCACAGCTGTCTGAAATGGAAATCATTATATAGCAGCTTATCTATGATACATTCAAGATACATGATACAATTTATTACTTGCTCATAAGCTACAACACAGCCTGCTTAATACCTTTCCTTAAATTCCACCTCTACACTATAATGTACTTGAGGTCCATGCAAAAAAGTAGCTACCTTTTATGTAGGAAAGGGGTGATTACGTCTTTGGTGTCGTAAAAGCAACTTCATTTAAATATAACCACCCCCACCACCAAAAAAAGAAGAGGAAAAAAGAAAAAAAAAAGTAAAGAAAATAATAAGGGAAAAACCCAAGACACACTTCCTATGGGGAAAAAAAAACAGCATGTAATTTCTGTCCTTGACAGAATGTATTAAATAAGCAAACACCCCAACAAGCAAAACAAGTACTACAATGTAAAAATATTAAAAAAAGAAAACCCTCTCACATGCATAAATGAAAGTTTGCACACAAAGAACTCACATCTTTTCAAGTTTCAATAGTAAATATTCTGCTACTATGTATTAAATACTGCATGGTTTGCCCAAGCTAAGATGAAACCACATCATGAATCAATAAGCATTTTGCATTTTCTTTCATTATCTACTCAAAGTCATGTCTACTGCAACTCTAAACATTTCATTAAATCCAATTATACAGCAAACACTCCCAAAATAAACTTAGATTGTATTGCAGTTTCACTTAACAGTATATAAAATGCTGTGTTGTGACAGGTATCAACTATCCATTAGATACTGAATCAATTGTTCTTAAGCACTACTCACTGCTTGCTTTTCTTGAAGCTAGATCATTCTGAAAATTAACTGTTAGACCTATGAGTGCAAATATATGGTATCTGTCCTTCTCTGCCTGTCTTACGTCGCTTAGCATGACACCCTCAAGGTCCATCTACTTTCCTACAAATGGCCATATGTCATTCTTTCTCATTGCCATGTAGTACTCCATTGTGTATATATACCACATCTTCTTGATCCACTCATCAGGTGATGGACATTTAGGCTTTTTCCATGTTTTGGCTATTGTAGACATTGCTGCTATGAACATTGGGGTACATGTGCTCCTATGCATCAGCTTTTCTGTATCTCTTGGGTAAATCCCTAGCAGGGCTATTGCTGGGTCATAAGGGAGTTCTATGGATAGTTTTTTGAGGAACCTCCACACTGTTTTCCAGAGCAGCTGCACCAGTTTACATTCCCACCAACAGTGTAGGAGGGTGCCTGTCTCTCCACACCCTCGCCAGCATCCATAGTGTCTTGATTTGTTCATTTTAGTCACTCTGATGGTGTGAAGTGGTATCTCAGTATGGTTTTGATTTGTGATTCCCTGATGATGAGTGATGTTGAGCATCGTTTCATGTGCCTGTAGGCCATCTGGATGTCCTCTTTGGAAAAGTGTCTGTTCATGTCTTCTGCCCATTTCTTCACTGGGTTATTTGTTTTGTGGGTGTGAAGTTTGGTGAGTTCCTTGTAGGTTTTAGATACTGGCCCTTTATCTGATATGTCATTTGCAACTAACTTTTCCCATTCTGTCGGTTGCCTATTAGTTTTCTTGATTGTTTCTTTTGCAGTGCAGAAGCTTTTTATCTTGATGAGCTCCCAAGAGTTCAGTTTTGCTTTCATTTCCCTTGCCTTTGGGGATGTGTCGAGTAGGAAATTGCTGCGGTGGAGGTCTAGAAGGTTGTTTCCTACTTTCTCCTCGAGGGTATTGATGGTTTCCTGTCTCACATTCAGGTCCTTCAGCAATTTTGAGTTAATTTTTGTGTATGGTGTAAGAGAGTGGTCTAGGTTCATTCTTCTGCATGTTGCTGTCTAGTTCTCCCAGCACCACCTGCTAAAGAGGCAGTCTTTTTTCCATCACATACTCTTTCCTACTTTGTCAAAAATTAATTGGTCATACATTTGTGGGCCCAGTTCTGGGTTCTCTATTCTATTCCATTGGTCTGTGTATCTGTTTTTGTGCCAGTACCATACTGTCTTGTCTTGACAGCTTTGTAGTAGAGGCTAAAGTCTGGGATTGTGGTGCCTCCCATTTTGGTTTTCTTCTTCAACATAACTTTGGCTATTTGGGGTCTTTTGTGGTTCCATACAAATTTGAGGATAGTTTGTTCTAGCTTTGAGAAGAATGTTGGTGCAATTTTGATGGGGATTGCATTGAATGTGTATATTGCTTTGGGTAGTAATGACATTTTCACAATGTTTATTCTTCCGATCCATGCACAGGGAATGTTTTTCCATTTCTTGGTGTCTTCTTCAATCTCTTTCATAAGTTTTCTATAGTTTTCATCATATAGGTCTCTTACATCCTTGGTTAGGTGTACTACTAAGTATTTGATAGTTTTTCGTGCAATTGTGAATGGGATCAGTTTCTTGATTTCTCTTTCAGCTGCTTCATTTTTGGTGTATAGGAATGCAACTGATATCTGTACATTTATTTTGTATCCTGCAACTTTACTGAAGTCATTGATCAGTTCTAGAAGGCTTCTGGTGGAGTCGATTGGGTTTTCCATGTAGAGTATCATGTCATCTGCGAAAAGTGAAAGTTTGACTTCTTCTTTGCCAATTCTGATGCCTTTTATTTCCTTTTGTTGTCTGATTGCTGATGCCAGGACTTCCAGCACTATGTTAAACAGCAGTGGTGACAGTGGACACCCCTGTTGTGTTCCTGATCTCAGGGGGAAAGCTCTCAGTTTTTCCCCATTGAGGATAATATTGGCTGTGGGCTTTTCATAAACTGCTTTTATAATGTTTAGGTAAGTTCCTTCTATATCAACTTTCTCAAGGGTTTTTTTTTAAGAAAGGGTGCTGTATTTTGTCAAATGCTTTTTCTGCATCTATCAACAGGATCATATGGTTTTTGTCTTTTCTTTTGTTAATGTGATGGATCACATTAATGGATTTGCGAATATTGAACCAGCCCTGTAACCCAGGAATGAATCCCACTTGATCATGATGGATAATTCTTTTTACGTGCTGTTGAATTCGATTTGCTAGTATCTTGTTGAGTATTTTTGCATCTGCATTCATTAAGGATATTGGTCTGTAGTTCTCTTTTTTTGGCTGGGTCTCTGTCTGGTTTGGGTATCAAGGTGATGCTGGCTTCGTACAATGAGTTTGGAAGTTTTCCTTCTATTTCTATTTTTTGGAGTAGTTTGAGAATGGGTATGAGCTTTGTTTTAAATGTCTGGTAGAATTCCCCTGGGAAGCCATCTGCCCCTGGGCTCTTATTCGTTGGGAGACTTTTGATAACAGATTCGATTTCTTCACTGGTTATCTGTCTATTCATACTTTCTATCACTTCCCGTTTGAATTTTGGCAGTGCATGTGCATTTAGGAATTTGTCCATTTCTTTTGCGTTGTCCAGTTTGTTGGCATATAATTCTTCATAGTAATCTCTGATTATTGCTTGTATTTCTGAGGGATTGGTTGTAATAAATCCTTTTTCATTCATGATTTTGTCTATCTGGGTGCTCTCTCTTTCCTTTCTGAGGAGCCTGGCTAGAGGTTTTTTGATTTGTTTATTTTTTCAAAGAACCAACTCTTGGTTTCATTGATCTACTCGACTGTTCTTTTATTCTATATTGTTTGTTTTTGTCCTGATCTTTATTATTTCTTTTCTTCTGCTGGGTTTGGGGTGCTCTTGCTGCTTCCCTTCTAGTTCCAGTAGGTGCTCTGTTAAATTTTGAATTTGCGCTCTTTCTAGTTTGTTGAAATTAGCCTGGATTGCTATATACTTTCCTCTTAGGACTGCCTTGGCTGTGTCTCAGAGATTTTGGATTTTTGCATTTTCTTTTTCGTTGGTTTCCATATATTTTTTAATTTCCTCTCTAATTGCCTCATTAACGCAATCATTCTTTAGTAGGGTGGTTTTTAACCTCCACATTTTTGGAGGTTTTCCAGACTTTTTCCTGTGGTTCATTTCAAGTTTCATAACATTGTGATCTGAAAGTGTGCATGGTATGATCTCTATTCGTTTATACTTATGCAGGGCTGATTTATGCCCCAGTATGTGATCAATCTTGGAGAATGTGCCATGTGCACTCGAAAAGAAGGTGAATTTCCTATCTTCAGGATGCAGAGTTCTAAATATATCAGTTCCTTCTGTTCCAATGTGTCGTTCAGGTCCATTTTTTCTTTAGTGATTTTCTGTCTGGTTGATCTATCCATTTCTGTCAGTGGAGTATTAAAGTCCCCTGCAATTAGCACATTTTTGTCAATAAGATTGTTTCTTTCTGTGATTAATTGTTTTATGTATTTTGGAGCTCCCAAATTTGGTGCATAGATATTTATAATTGTTAGCTCTTCCTGATGGAGAGATCCTGTAATTATTATATAATGTCTTTCTTCATCTCTTGTTACTGCCTTTACTTTAAAGTCCAGTTTGTCTGATATAAGGATGGCCACTCCAGCTTTCTTTTGGCTTCCAGTCGCCTGATAGATATTTCTCCATCCCTTTACTTTCAATCTGAAGGTGTCTTCCAGTCGAAAATGAGTCTCTTGTAGACAGCAAATAGATGGGTTTTGTTTTTTTATCCATTCTGCTACCCTGTGTCGTTTGGTTGGAGCATTCCGTCCATTTACATTCAGTGTTATTATGGAAAAATGCGGGTTTAGAGTCATTGTGTTCTCCCTAGAATTCATGTTTATAGTGGTGTCTCTGGCACCTTGTATTCTTTGCAACATTTCCCTTATAGAGTCCCTCTTAGGATTTCCTGTAGGGTTGGTTTGGTGGTCATGAATTCTCTCAATTTTTGTTTATTTGGGAACACTTTTATCTCTCCTTCTATTTTGAATGACAGGCTTGCTGGATAAAGGTTTCTTGGCTGCATGTTTTTTCTGTTCATCTTATTGAAGATTTCCTGCCATTCCTTCCTGGCCTGCCAAGTTTCATTAGATAGGTCTGTAACCACTCTGATAGGTTTCCCTTTGTCCGTGAGGGCCCTTTTCTCCCTAGCTGCTTTCAGAATTCTCTCTTTATCTTTATGTTTTGCCAGTTTCACTATGATATGTCGTGCCGAAGGCTGATTCAAGTTAAGTCTTAATGGGGTTCTTTGTCCCTCTTGAATTTGAATGTCTATTTCTTTTACCAGATTTGGAAATTCTCAGTTATAATTTGCTCTAGTATCCCTTCAGGCCCTTTCTCTCTGTCTTCCTCTTCAGGAATTCCTATGATACGGATGCTGTTCCGTTTGATTGTATCACTCAGGTCTCAAATTCTCCTTTCCTGCTCCTGGATTAATTTCTCTCTTTTTTTTCAGCTTCCTCTTTTGCTATAACTATATCTTCTAATTCACCTGTTCTTCTCTCTGTCTCATCAATCATTGAGGTGGCTGCCTCCAGTTTGTTATTCACCTCACCTATAGCTTTTTTTTTAACTAATCATAGTGCATAGTCATTGTCTCAGTTGATTCTTTGATGCTTTTCTCAACCCCAGCGATTAATTTTATGACAAATTTTTTAAATTCTGGATCTGGTATGTTGTCTAGATCTGCCTTGAGCAGTTCTGTGGCTGTGACTTCCTCCTGGAGGTTCTTCAGGGGAGAGTTTTTCGTTTTGTCATTTTTGCTAGTTTTCTGTCTCTTGTCACCTTTAGAAAGCTCATTGAGCACTGTGCACCTGTTAATATTTCTCTGTTAAAGGAGGTTTATTGACTGTCCAGGGCCTGTCGTTTCAGGAAATATTCTTTTAATGGTGTCTCTCAGTTTCTCTTGTTGTGCCTTTGAATATTTTATTTCCCTACACGGTAGTATTTGAGACTTCCTGTCATGCACACTTTGGCTTGTTTCTTGGTGTAGCCCTCAGAAGGAAAACAGACAGACAAACACAGAGGGAACAGTAACACACAAACGCACAGACAAATCAAACAAACAAACACATTAAAAGGGGGAAAGAAAATAAAGAGAATGGGGAGGAAAGAGACGAAAAGAGGAGAAGAAAAGAAAAAGAAAAAGAAAAAAAGGGGGGGCAGAGACAATAAAGGACAGTGGACAGTCTAAAAGTGTATGACATGTTGAGGGGAGAGGTAGGGATGAGATATGGGAGAATATATCTGGATTGCAAGAAGGTAAAAAAAAAAAAAGGGAGAAAGGAGAAAGGAAAATAAGGAGTAAAAATTTTAAAGAACTTAAGTAAAAAAAAAAATAAATAAAAAATAACTACAGAAAAAGGCGAAAAGAAAAAAAATGAAGAAAAAAAGAAAAAAATTATTAAAAAAAGCAAAAAAACCTAAGAAAACCAGGAGCTCCCCCTCTTGGATAGGCGTTGTTTGTTGTGGTAGGTCTTGGAGGCTGCTCTCAGAGGCTCCGCCTTGGTGTCTGCAGAGATTAGACAGAGGAACATGCCAAGCTCCCCTGAACTAAGAACTGTAGGCCACTCTAATGAGTCCCAACTCCTTTTGCTACCGACTTGTATTTTCCAGGCCCGCCTTGGTACAAAGTTCCAGACCATGCACTTTTTATGCTACCACAGATGGTGTTTTTGCTTTGGTGGCTGGCTTCTTAGGGAGAGGAATCGGTTTGTCTTGGCTCAGGCTGGGATGTCAGCTGCCCCTGCCTGAGGCGAGATGTGCAGCAGGAGGTGAAGTGTGTGCACACTGTCACAGACCCAACCCCCAGCGGGGATCGTGCGTTAGTGTTGGGGGAGGAATGAGTGCGCAGCTGTTGCTGGAGGCTGCACCGGGAGCTGCTGGAAATGAGCTGGGAGCTCCTGCATCCTGTGTGCACACCCAGGTCTCCACCACCACCAACTCTCTGCAGAGGTGAGGGCTATTTTTTCCCTGTTGGCACCCGGGATTCAGGTTTTGCGCAGCCAATGCTGGGGGAAAGATGTGCCGTGGAAATGAGGTGCGTGCTCTCACTCCCAAAACCGAGGTCGAAGTGAGCACCCATATCACCACTGTGGCAGGGGTCGCCGACTCCTCGCCAAAATGGCACCAGCCTGGAAGCTGTTCCTTCTCTTGCACCACCTGGGTTCGGGATTTAGGCTACCCAGCAGTTATCTATGGAGTGAACTTCTCTCTCCAAGCACGGTTAAGCATTCTTTACCTCTTCCCCAGAGACAGTAATATGAGCATGTTCAGTCTCTCTGTCTCTTCCCTTTGTCTCTCGGGCTCCACACACTTGCCCCGCATTGGGCTGGGGCTCCCACCTCCCCTGCCCATCTCGGGCTGGCCCATTTTCCAATCTCCCCAGTTCGCACTCACTCACTCAGGTATCCTTCAGGTTCTCTTCCTTCTGGAGTCCGTATTTTCTCCTTTCGCTCTTGCAGATGAGAGTAATGTCCTTCTCAGTTCGATCGATGGGGCAGACAAAGTTTACCGAGCTCCCTTCCTCTCCGCCATCTTTATTCTCTAAATTTTATCTCTAAATTTTTGTAAAATCTTTTATTGTCTGCCTTTTCTCCTAATTTCTGTCATCTTGTTTTCTTGTTATTTATAAGTCCTTTTATTTTTTATTGAATGCTAGACCTTGTGCATAAAAATTCTAGAGGCAATTTGATCTTCTGAATAATCTTATTTCTTTAAGCGAGTTTTTACTTTGGCTCCCAGTAGGATTTTAGGCTATAAATCTAGAAATCCTAAATTATCTTAATCTAATTAGAGCCTGAGGTGAATGAGGTGGGTATTGGCCCCCAAAAGATTTATTTTTGGTTCACTTTTACTCTCAAACACAGCCTTTTATTGTTCCAACTCTAAGTCTGGAATATTGAAGTGGTACTTACTGTTGGCACTTCCTGTTTTCATTGTTTTGTCCCTTTAGCTGGAAACTCTGCTTAGCTGCTCATCCTATCAAGGATTCCTTTCAGAATTAGTAAATGGTCCAGAGAGAAAAGCAGCACAAATGCTTATCTTTTTAGTCTTCATTATGTAAATTCTTTAAGTTGTACAGATTTTCTTTTTTTCTTCTTTCTTGTCTAAATAATCTTAGTTTTTCTTTCTATGGCTGGTTTAGTTAATTAAATTCTCATACATTATGTCTGGAAATACAAGTCCACTGGTAGAATATTTATGCACCAAACATCAGAAATTTTAAATATATTAAGCAAACATTGATGGAATTTAAAGAGAAATAAATAACAGCACAATAAAAAGACTTTTGTATTCAGCTCTCAATAATGGATAGAACAATCAGACAGAAGAAAATGGAGGACTTGAACCACACAACAGACCAACTGGATGTAACAGACATCTACAGAAAACTCCATACAAAAACAACAGATTAAACATTCTTAAGCACATGTGAAACATTTCTCCAGGGTAGACTGACTACATATTAGATGACAAAATAAGTTTTAACTAAAAAAGATTAGAAGTATATAAAGTATCTTTCTTATCACACTGGAATGGAATGAAAGAAAACTGGGAAATCCACAAATACATGGAAATTAAACTTGACACTCATAAACAGCCAAATACTCAAAGAAACACAAGAAAACTAGAAATTCCTTTGTGACAAATGAAAATAAAAACACAACATAAAACAACTTATGAGATGCAGTGAAAGGAGTACTGGGAGGGAACTTTATAATGATAAATACTTTCATATAAAAGAAAACACATTTCAAATCAACAACAAAATTTACATCTCAAATAACTAGAAAAAATATCAAACTAATCCCAAAGCTAAAAGAAAAGAAATAATAAAGATCACAGCAGAGATAAACAAAATAGAAAAGAGAGAAAAATCAATGAAATGGAGTCAGTTTTTTAAAGATTAACAAAATTGACAAAACTTTATCTGGATTAACTAAGATAAAGAAAGACTCAACTGAAATCAGAAAGGAAAGGGGGACTTAAAATTGATGCCACAGACTAACAATGCAAATTCAACAGCACCTTTAAAGGATTATTCACCATGGCCAAGAGGATTTATTTCTGCAATGTTAGGATGACTAAGAATGAAGAACATAATCATATGCTTATTTCAAGAGATGCAGAAAAAGTATATGATACAATTCAACAACCTTTCATGATAAAAAAAAAATCCAACAAACTAAAAACAATGAAACTATCGCAACATAAAAACAATGCTTTATGAAAAGCCCACAGCTAACATCATACTCAGTGACGAAAGGCCAAAAGTACTTCCTCTAAGATGAGGATAGCAAAGTCATTATCATCACTTCTATTCAGCATAGTACTGGAAGTCCTAGCCAAAACCGATTGCTAGAAAAATAAACAAAACTCATCCAAATCATAAAGAACAAAATAAAATTATCTATTTGTAAATGATATGACCTTATATTTAGAAAACCCTGAAGTTTCTGCAAAAATGGTATAAAAATTAATAAATGAGTTCAGCAAAGTGGCAAGATACAAAAACAACATGGGGAAATTACTTGTGTTTTGATATGTTAATAATAAATATTCTGAAAAGGAAATTAAGAACACATTCCATTTATGGAAGCATCAGAAAGAATAAAATACTTGAGAATAACGATTGCCAAGGAGGTGCAAGAGTTGAACGCTGAAAATTACAAAATATTGCTGAAAGAAATTAAGGAAGACACAAATGAATTGAAAGACATCTTATATATATAGATTGGAAAAAATAAAATGTTAAGACATCAATACTAGCTGAAGTGATCTACAGATTCAATGCAATCTTTACTAAAATACCAATGACATTTTTGTAGAAATAGAAAAACACATTCCAAAATTCAAATGGAATTATAAGAAACCCCAAATAACCAAAACAATCTTGAAAAAAAAGAATAAAATTAAAGATCTCACACTTCCTGTTTTCAAAATATCATAAATTGATAGTCATCAAAATACTATGGTTCTGGCATAAAAACAGACATGTGCACCAATGGAATACACTAGAGAGTCTATAGTCAAATGATCATAGACAAGAATGTCAAGACCATCCAATGGGAAAAGATAGTCTCTTCAACACATGGCACCAGAAAAATAATATCTATATGCCAAAGAGGGAAGTTAGGCTCTTATTTTACATCATATATAAAAATTAACTCAAAATGGATTAAAGAGTTAAATATAAGACTCCAAACTCATAAAATTGCTTGAAGAATAGTCTATATGTCTGTGGAAAACAGTATGGAGTTTTCTCAAAAATTAAAAATAGATATGATTCAGCAATTCCACCTCTAGGTGTATATCCAAAGGAAATGAAATCACTATATAAAAGAGATATCTCAACCCCCATGTTCATTGCTCTATTATTTACAATAGCCAAAACACAGAAACAACCTAAGTGTTCATTAACAGATGAATAGATAAAGAAATTGTGGTGTATACATACAAAGGGATACTGTTTAGCTATACAAACAAAGAAAACCTGTTATTGGTGAAAACATGGATGGGACTTTAGGGTATTATGCTAAATGAAATAAGTCAGACAGAAAAGTAAATCCTGTATGATTTCATATCCCTGTGGAATATATTTTTTACTTATTTATTTATTTATTTATTTATTTTAGAGAGAGAGAGAGAG
>PJEM01016003.1:0-27643 GCA_004023845.1 Helogale parvula | reverse complement strand
CCCACAGATCAGGAAGACTGGCTGCAAAAACACTCCGGGAATCACACACCTCCTGTGTGTCTGGCCTTGTCCTTTATGCCCCATTTGAACTTCTCTCCAGTGAAAGTCTCAGTTCTTGTTTTCCAGACGAAGAAACAACAGAGGCAGGAAGAAGAGGAATGACTTGCCTACGGTTGTCCTCGCTGGCTCTTTCTGGCCCTTTCTCCTCGGCTTCCTTTGGTTTTCTACATGTGGAGTCTTTGACCCCAACCAGGAAGGGAGAGAGAAAGTCCCATGAGGGAGAAGGCCTCCTCTTAGGCTCTTGCTATGGAATTTAGGATATAGAAATAAGTGGTTTTTTTTTTTTTTTTTGACAAAAGCATTCTTCCCACCAGTCCACCACGCTGGGAGGAAGTTCCCATTTCACAGAAGAGGATACTGAGGCTCCAAGAGGCTTCTGGGGGAAGGGCATCCCCCTCTTCCCCAGGAGAACGCCCCAGAAGGGCCTCCCCCCTTAAAAGCAGCCCAAGACCCAGCCAACTGCGGTCCCCGGAGTGTTTACTCTGCACCCAGAGCGGAAGGGACCAGGCAGGCGGGGGCGGACAAAGTCCGGGGATTATAAAGGCCAGTCCGGCAGCCACCGGTGTCTCAGTCCAGAGCACAGCGAGCACAGGCATGCCTGAGCCAGGACCCACACCACCCATGCTGCTGGTGCTGCTGGCGCTCCGCTGGCTGCCTTCGGGGGGCGCCCCGTCACTGGCCCAGGAGCACCTCCCGGCCTTTCCAGGGCCCTCCGACGCTCACTCCAATCCCGAGGTCTCCAGATCCCAGGAGTTTCGGAAACTCTACGGACATCTGCAGGCCAGGTTGCGGTGGAACCAAAGCTGGGAAGATTCAAACCCTGACCGAGTCAGCTCTGAAGTTCAAGTCCGGATACTCACTCCCAAACGTGAGTGAAACTAGGAGACCGTCGCCTCCTGTGCAGCTGCGGTCATCTAACCGGTGGTGCTGAGTTACAGGGACCCTGACCTGCCGCGGAGCCTCAGTTTCCCTATCTGTGAACCGGACAAGAACACACACACACACCCCACCCCGCCCCTTGGGGCTGATGCTGGAGGTGGTGGCCAAGACAAGGCGAGGTTTGGCCAAAGTGAGATGTTACAGGTCGCAGATGGGGAAACTGAGGCCCAGCGATCCTCTTGAAAACTCATAGAGCCTGGAATTTCCAGAAACAAAATCGGGCGCGGGAGGGAGGATGGGGGTCCCTGTCCTTGGATTTAGGGGTGGGGGAGGGCACGCGATCTAGGAGAAAGGATGCAGGGGAGCGGATGAGAGGAGCGCAGCCCAGGGATAGGCGGAATCTGCCCGGGCTGGTCCCAGTCTGACGCAATCACTTGACACCGCACCGCTGAAGTCTCACACAGCACGTGCCTTGGGGAGGGAGGGGTCATTTCCTCCTTCTCTAGGGGGTAGAGAGGCTCTACCTAGGCTCTAGGGGGTAGACAGGGTGGAGGGAGATCTGGGCTGCGCTAACTGGGAGGGGTTAGGAGAGCGGCAAGCCAGAAGGGGGCGTTATTCTCTCACCCTAATCCTACTCGTGCTGTGAGACTCCAGGTAAACCTCTTGTCCTCTCTGAGCCTGGTGACTAAGTCCAGGGCCCTCAAACCCTGGTCTGCCCTCTCTCCCCCAACACCTGTACCAGCCTAGGGACCTGAGGACCCTGGGAGGCCAGGCATCCTTCATTTCTCAGCCACGGAAACCAAGATCCCGAGAGTTGAAAACACAGTAGCTGGTTTTCTCCCCAGCCCCGGGCACTTAGTAGCCCTTCAATAAAATGGTTTTGACTTCCAGAGGAGGCAGAACCAGTGTTTGGCTCTTAGTCCCTCTAAATATCAGGTATCCATTAATTCCTGCAAGTATTTACTAAGCACCTACTGTGTACCAGACATGGGGGTGACCAAACAGAAACTTCTACTGAAGTTCTAGTAGGAAGATGAAATGGTACATGAGGAAATAAAATAGGGCAGTGCCTATGTCAGGCAGTCGGGAGCAATATGTAGCCCGGCCTGCTGAGATTCGGGGGAATCGTGTGCCTAGAAAAAGAAGCAGCTTGTGCAAAAGCCCTGAGGTAGGATCCAGGTGGGTGCGTGGGAGGAACCGGGCATTTGCACCTGGTGCACACAGGCCTGTGACTGACTGGCTTTCTTCTCTCCCTCAGTGCGACTTGGGCTGGGCGGCCACCTGCACCTGCGCCTCGCCCGGACTGACCTGACGGAGGGGCTCCCCGCATCCTTCCGCCTGCATCGGGCGCTGTTCAGGCTGTCCCCGACGGAGCCGCGCTCGTGGGACGTGACGCGGCCGCTGCAGCGTCAGCTCAGCCTTGGAGGCTCCGGGGCGCCCGCACTCCACCTGCGACTGTCGCCTCAGAGGGACCGCTTGCTGGCGGCCTTGCCTTCCGCGCGTCCCCAGCTAGAGCTGCACTGGCGGCCGCGCGCCGCCAGAGGGCGTCGAAGCGCGCATGCGCACGCCGAGGACGGCTGCCCGCTGGGGGCGGGGCGCTGCTGCCGCCTACAAAGCTTGCGCGCGTCGCTCGAGGACTTGGGATGGGCCAACTGGGTGGTGGCGCCTCGCGTGCTGGACGTGCGCATGTGTGTCGGCGCGTGTCCAAGCCAGTTCCGGTCGGCCAACACGCACGCGCAGATGCAGGCGCGCCTGCACGGCCGGAACCCCGACGCGACGCCGGCGCCGTGCTGCGTGCCCGCCAGCTACGAGCCCGTGGTGCTCATGCACCAGGACAGTGACGGTCGAGTGTCGCTTACACCCATCGACGACCTCGTGGCCAAGGACTGCCACTGCCTATGAGCGGTCTTAGTCTTTCCCTTACTGCTCGTGCACAGTGGAGGTGACCTCAGATCCTTGCCTGTCCAGTGGGCTTGTGGGTCCTGAGATACCCGATTTCCCACCACTGCTGTCTACCCCCTCCGGCGGAGACCGCTGTATTTATAAGTTTGTATTTATTATTAATTTATTGGGGTGATCCGCCTGGGGGCTGGAGGGCTGGTCTGATGGTGTGCATTTATATATTAAAACTGTGGTAATAAAAATGAAGTTGTCTGACTTGAGCCCCATGGTGTCCAGGATGGAGGTGATGACCCTGGGAAGAACCTTCCCCTCCGTAGTTTCAGTTCCCACAGGGGACCTGGTATCAGGGTGAGCGGAACAGTTCAGGGAATGAATGGTGGCACGTTCTGGGATGCCAAGCAACTGGATGGTGCTCATGACACCAGTGCCCCTCAAAGACACCCTTCTCGGGGCGCCTGGGTGGCTCAGTCGGTTGATCGTCCAACTTTAGCTCAGGTTATGATCTCGTGGTCTGTGAGTTCGAGCCCCGCGTCAGGCTCTGTGCTGACCGCTCGGAGCCTGAAGCCTGCTTCGGATTCTGTGTCTCCCTCTCTCTCTGTCCTTCCCCCTGCTCGCATTCTCTTTCTGTCTCTCTCCCTCATATACATAAATATCAAACACACACACACACACACACACAAGACATTTTTCTCCCTGTCTCTGTGCTTCTCTATCTCTTGTTCCTCTGTTTCTGAGACCCTTCTGGGTGGTGCCCATCTCCCTTGCACTGGAGTCACCTTTCCTAACAGGCCACCGTCCATCTGCAATCAGGCATATTGTGTGTGATGTTGCCCCTGACCTAAAAGTGTCCCGTCACTTCCTTTGTGGCACCTCACTCCATGTTAATGAGCTCTTTTCTTTCCTATAAAAAGAGTTGGGGAGGGGGGTCCGCGTCCTGCATGGCAGCAGCAGCCAGGAGTTCCAGGGCTCTGCCCGCACTTGGTTTCTACCAGCCCACAAACAACAGCATGGCCCCTGTCCCCTGCAGCGTCTTGCTTGTGGCCACCCACGACTATTACTGGCACCGCCTGCCCTCCACTTCCAGTAACAGCTCCTGCAGAAGGGCAGAGTACCCCGGGGAAGCCGCCCCTCAGCACCCTAGTTCCCCAAGACGAACCCGGGTCACTCGTGGGCAAGCTGTTTTTTGGGGAAGTCCACTCTCCCATGCATGGCTACAGTGTTGGAGTCCCAGAACCCGCAGATCACCTAGGAATTGGTTCTGGAAGCGATGCGGAAGCAGCCTGGTGGCCGGCCTGACAAAGCTCACACCTGGCCCCAGTCCCGAGTGGGCACCACGGGCCGCCAGCCTTCAGGAGGCGGTAGACTCATCGGAGCCCATCCCTCCCCTCCCCTCCCCGTGGACTAGGCAGCCTGCAGCAAACAGACCCAGTTGGTTTCTTTTCTATCAAAACAGCAAAACACCAAAAAGGAAGTTGAGAGAACCCCACTCTTTACTACCCAGGCCACAGACATGCCCTCCTGACGCCCTGTTAGTGTGTGCCTTGCACCAAGTGGCAAATCTACTCCAAGCAGCTAGTTAAAAAACGGAAACAAAAAAACCAAAAACAACAGGGAAATAAATACATTGTGAAGAACACTTTCATGCGCACTGCGTCTCCAGTGTTATGAGACTTCCTACTTAGGATCTTGGAATCCCTAAGATGGGCCAAATCCAGCCCTGCGCCGCACCCACCTGCCTGTCCACCCGGAGAATCTCTGATAGGAAATGTTATGGGGGCCCGGGGAACAGAGTACCTGCTTCCAGCTGTGAGTGAGGTGTGTCTCCTGTGAATGCTGCCACCCAGCGGCAGACCTGAGTGACTGTAGGTGCGTGAATGCCCACTTTGTGCCTTGATTGGGCCCTGAGGACACAGAAGTAACAAAACAGGCAAGAAGCATCCCATTTGAGCTCAGTCGAGTGAGGAAGATAAATGAGTGCAGAGATAAACAACAGGAAAGCGGTGGACAGTGGTAAGAATGGTGCTGAGGAGTCAATCCAGGCCACATATTAAGGAATGGAGGCAGAGGTGATTTAGATGGTCAGTGGAGGGGGCCTCCCTGAGGAAATGACATATGAACTGAGACCTGGAGGAAGAACAGGACTCAGGAGAGTTGGGGGGTGGGCATTTGAGGCATAACAGCAGGTGCAAAGGCCCTGGTGTGGAAACACACTCAGTGTTCAAGAGCAAAACTGTTGAAGATGGGGCCAGAGGAGTGGGTGGGGGCTAGAATCCACCAAATCTCATGGGTGGTGGTGAGGGTGTGGGTGTATTTGAAGAGCCATGAAGTAGGCATGGGAGCTGGGGAGGGTTGAGATCTGATTTATCCCAGAGGCAAGAAAGATGACTGGGGACAGGAGTGGCCACTTGAACAGTGTCTAGGCTGGCCACACAGGGATGTAAGGAAGATAAAGGCCCTCATGGTTTCCCTCTCCCACCCCAGATCGTTCCCAAGTATTGGGGAACCCAAGGAAGCCTCCAAAGTAAACTCAACACCAGGGTCACCCAAAGCTAGCAGATGCCATACTGAGCCTCTCCCCAAAGAAGAGCTGATGTTTTTGCTGAGCATTGTGCTGCCCGTGTGCCTTTTCATGCCTCTAGGCTGCTGTTTGTCGGGCTGGTCCCCCCACCCAGTATGCGTGTCCCCCCCACTTCTCCAACACTTCTTCAAAACCCACTCCCGATCCCCTTCTTACATGCAGCCTTTTCTAAACTCCGTCTCCCTCTGGAGCTGTTGCCCCCCTCCCTCCCACTAGCCCAGGCTTGACCTCTCAAGACTGAGGCTGTCTGTGTCCAGCCTTCCCCCCTCGATTGGAGGGCTGGCAGGACCCAGGCTGGAAGCCGGTGACAGAAAACCCCACTGAGGCATGAGTCTGAACAAACTCTTAAAAGACACTGAGCTCTGGGAGTGTTTAACTCTGCCTGAAGAGAAACCAAGGAAGGCTTCTTAGAGGAAGTGGCATTGAACCACTCAAGATATGAAAGCTAAAACATCGGCAGAGACTAATTCTAATTGCCTTGTTGTACAGGTGGGGGAACTGAGGTCCTGTTAATGGCAGAGTCAGGACTTGAGCCTGTGCCCCCTGACACCCAGGCACCAGAGGCCCGCAGCTGTATGAAGATGTGTAAGAGTGAGGCAAAGTGCAAGGGGATGGCATTCTGGGTGAAAAGAGCGGCATGGGCAAATGAAAACTTCAGGAGCGAGGTGGACTTGGTGGTGAGGAGGCCTATATCGGAAGGACAGAGGGAAGGGAGAGGACGGTGAGCTGGGCAGGGCAGGATTGCGCAGGCCTCAGCCGGGCCCTGGGGAATCCACAGAGGGCATGTGAGCAGGGGAGAAACACAGTATCCCTCTGGGGCTGGTATGGGCCGCCCTGGGGGCTAGGCCTGGGAAGGGGGCCTAAGAGGGACAGAGCTGGGGACCAAGGGTGGGGAACAGTTGAGGAGTCTCAGATCTGGTTTGGGGAGCTCAAGGAACCCGCTCGCCCTGAGCCAGCAGCCTTGTCAGTCCTGCAGCGTTTATTGAGCACGGAGCACCGCCAACTCTCACAGGAGGGTGACGATGGAGTTCACACAGCGACCCTCCGGTCCCCATGCCAGGCCTCTCCTCTTCCCCTTCCAGCAGCTGCGGGAGATGAGAAGCAGAGTGGGGCCTCCAGAGCCTCCCTGAGGCTTTAGGGATGGTCCTTCTCTGTCCCCATTCGGGAAAAACTGAGGCCAGAGGAGAGCCAGAGGGCTCTAAGTCAGCTGGAAGGCAGCAGGCTGGAGTTCGGGGCATCAAAGACTCAGCGCCCGGGAATCACGTACTCCTCATCGTCCAGTGGGGCTTGGCCCAGTGACTGCAAGTTGCAGTAGATAGGTTGGGAGGCATGGTCGAGGCCCTCATAATTCATGTAGCAGTCACTATCCTCGGATGGGTGGGCCCTGTGGAGACAGATTGATGCGAGGGAAGGGAGGAATCAGGGGGTAGGCACATCAGCTTTGAGAGACAAAGAAAGTTCTGAGCAGCTGGGTCTCCCCCAACCCCACCCCTAGTATTTGCATATGAAGAAACTGAGGCACCAGGCAGTGCTCTCCCAGCCTCTCAAGTTTCCCTGAGAAAAGGGGCTGAGGGCCAGGGATCAGGGAAGATTCTGTGGATCTAGCGCTGTAATGCTGGGGCGCTAGAACCCTGAGCCCGGGGTCGAATCGTTTTCCTCCTTAAAGTTGAGATAGTTGCTCATTTCTTACATGAAATTTAGCCTTCAGTTTCCTCTCGAAAAATCAGCAGCTGCGGTTGCACCAGCCACATGGACACAAGTGGCTAAAGCTGAACCAGTGCCCCTTCAAATGGGAAATGTTTTCAGCAGGTTCCCGGAAGCAAGTGATTTTGTGGCCTCAGGACAGAAATAAAATCGTCCCAGATCAGCTGGTCCAGGAGATGGTAGTTTCTTACCCATGTCTGGCTCTGGTAGGAAAGACCCTCTGAGAAGAACTCTAGCCTCTGGAACATGCTTCTGGAACCCTACCCCAGGTTGGGGGGGCACCTCCTTTTTTTAAACGTTTATTTATTTTTGAGAGAGAGAGAGAGAGAGAATCACGCATGCATGCAAGTCGGGGACGGGCAGAGAGAGAGAGGGAGACACAGAATCCGAACCAGGCTCCAGGCTCCCAGCTGTCAGCACAGAGCCTGATGCGGGGCTCGAACTCACGAACCTTGAGATCATGACCTGAGCTGAAGTCAGACACTCAACCAACAGAGCCACCCAGAGACCCCTGGGGGGTACCTCTTTGTTACCTCTTATAACAAAGGCTATTTGGGGCAAGTGGTGTCTATCAGTCATTCATGCTTTAGAATGAATTACCCAGGGGCGCCTGGGTGGCTCAGTCGGTTAAGCATCTGATTCTTGGTTTCAGCTCAGGTCGTGATCTCACAGGTTCGTGGGTTCGGGCTCTGTGCTGACAGGGTGGAGCCTGCTCAGGAATCCCTCTCTCCTCTCTCTCTCTCTGCCTTTACCCTGTTTGTGCGCTCTCTAAATAAATAAATAAACAAATAAATAAATAAAAGAATGAATCCCTCCAAATACGTACATGCTTCTATAGGATAGACAGGACTCTGAGCCAGGATGTTTCCTGCCTCTGCTTTGGACTCACTGTGTGACCTTGGGCAAGTCATTCCCTGGTCCCCCAGAGCCCTGGTCCTACAACTAAAATGTAGAGTGGGAATGACACATCCAGTATCATTTGGATCAGGTCACAGTGTTTTTGGAGGAGACTGGCCCTGAGGCTTTGGGGACATCGAGGCAGAGGCGAGCATCAGAACATGAGCGGCCTTATTGAGTCTAGCGCCTTCAGCTCCCTACCACAGACCACTTCTGCTTTTGAGCCGAATTTGCATCTGCTTTGCCTATTCTCTCATTCCTCACCAGCAGCTTCCCACCAGCTTCCCCACTTTGTGAATTCCCTTGCCCAAACCCATCCCTGATTCTGTTCCACTCCTGCTTGGATTCTCCAAGCCCCCTTCAGCCTCAGCTCTGATGTCTCGCCTTCTCAAAATGGATTCCCAGAAGATTCTCTATTCTCTTCCACCTCCAGGACTTTACCCCTGCTGGTGCTGCCCCCTGAAATTCCCTCATTCCCTCATCTAACCTAGAAAAGCTGAACCCATCCCTCTAAGTCCAGCCAAATCTGGAGGTGTCAGGGTTTTGTTGGGGGGGGGGGAAGGACATAGCTTTCTTAGCATCTCATGTGTCAAGGGCAATGGGATAGGGGAGCTGTCTCCATTTTACAGAGACTGAAACAGAGGTTCAGAGACAGCCCTGGGTCACACGGGAGCTGAGCCCAGGCCACTGACTGCTACCACAAAGCCCCTCCTCTGCCTCAACACTTGCTTCCTCTCTCCCCATCCTTGACAGCCAGAAACTGGGTTTGCAGGTCATGAAGGGGGAAATGGGTCTCATTTACAGGAACTCAATTCTTACCCCAACTCCATGAGGTGGGGGGGCTCTTATTATCCCCAGTTTACAGGTTAGAAGACTGAGGCCCTGGGGTGAAACACTTCCCAAGATCACACAGCCTACAAGAGGTAGCACAGGGATTTGAATCCCAGCCATCTGCCTCCAGAGTCTTGCAGGCAGATGTGAGTCACTCACCCCTGTTCGGCCCACTGGTGGCCGGCAGGTGGCTGGCCCACGAACACATTCTCATAGTCAGGTGTTGGGGGTCTGGGCTTCACGGCCTCTGGGGACTTAGGGCCCCGGCTACTGTACCTCGGCTGCTTGCCCATGCCAGACCTGGAACCTTCCTGAGCAGCCCATGTTTTGTCCAGGCCCCGGCTGTTGACCTTCCAGTGTCCCCGGAGTCTCCGGACCAGCAATGGGCCAGCAATGGCGAGCCCAAGGAGCAGGCTTCCACTGGCCACCAGTGCCCCAATGGTCCTCAAGGACAGGCCGGGGGGGCAGCCAACCTCCAGGAAGGTAGAGATATTTTGCCAGGCACCAGTAGCTGTGTCCAGGCACAGCAGAGGCAGCTGGCCAGAGCAGTTGTCCCGTCTGACCTGGTGCCAGGGTTCTAGGACACAGCCGCAGTCAGCCTTCAGGTCAAGTTCACAGCGTATGGCCAGCTCCCTGTCCACTCGGTCCAGCGGGTTGTTTGTCACATCGAGGACCTCCAGCTTTTCCAGGAGGGCGAAGAAGGGCAGTGGTAGCTCCTGAAGGCCGTTCCCAGACAGGTCAAGAAGGACCACGTTCCTGGCCTGCAGAGACTGGTTCCGGGGCAGGCTCAGGCCTTGGCCGCTGAAATTCAGGCACGTGGCTGTGAACTCTGTGGTCCAGTCCACGTCCGCAGAGGGCACATCGCATGACAATCCTTGGCTGCTGGGGTCCTCCAGCAGCAGCGGCAACAACAGCATCCACACCAGGGCGCCCCCCATTCAGGCAACCTAGGCAGAGTCACCAGAATCCAAGTCCTGACCTTAGCAGCCTGTGGACGCTTCACCCTCCCTGCCTGTATATTATAATAATAATAATATAGTAATAATTAGTATAATTAGTAGTATTTCAGAGTGACTCGGGCTCCTTCTGAAATGGTCAAACGCAGCCCCCTCGGGTGCCGCCCCTCTGGTTGGCTCTAGCCTCTGTCTGGCCTCAGTCACCCCCTCTGGGAAATGGGTATGTAATTCCAGTGCCCAAAGGTCTTGGAAGGGGAGGAGGAGACTCCACCCAGTCATCCCCTCCCCTTCTCCCAAGGGAGCCCCTTCGGGTTAAGTAGCCCATTCCCCTCAACTCTTCCCACCCCGAATATTTCAGACGCCTTCATTGGCTAAGACGGGACCATATGCAAAATAAGCGGTTGCCCCGGAAACGGCCCGCCCCCCGGCCCAACTAATTGTTTCTTCCGGCCCTGCGAAGTGTTGGGAGTGTTGAGCGGGGTTGGGCTGGGGCTGCTGAAAGGAACTCCCTACGATTTGGTTTGAGGCCCCTTCCCGGACCCAAGTTCTAGCGCCTCTGTCCTACCTTTCTGGTCCCACCGCCACGCTGTTGCCTCGGCGGTGCTGGAAGGCTCTGGCGCGGGAGGGCTGCGTGATGGCTCACCTGCAGGAGGAGGCCAAAGCGGTCAGTCCCTAATGCGGAGTAGCTCTGGTCCCGGGCGCTCCTCCGGATCCTCACCCAGAGACTCAGGGGAAGAGGAACTGGTGTCCGGGTGCAATGCTGAGGGGGAAGAATGAAGACACAGAGACACGCCCCCCTCCCCCCCCCCCCCCGCGAGACCTCAGCCCAGGATTCTCACGGGAGGGGGAGGGGGAGGGGCGACCTGCTTCTCTCTTGCTGGAGCCCAGTGACTCCATGTCCCCCATTAACACCCCGAATGCCTGCTACCTCAACAAGAATGCCTGCTACCTCATCAACTCGCTTCCTGGCCTCAGCTCAGTTGACACCCAAGCAATGCATTCATATATTCATTCAACAGTCACCCGTGCTGGACTTCCAAAAGCCTCAGCTGCGGCCAGGTTCTAGTGAACACCCAGTGTTTGGAGAGGACAGAGCTGGACACGGGCACACGCAGTCCGGTGGAGTCAGGTCAGGGTCAGAGGGAGGGACAGAGTCCGGTAAGGCTTCCTAGAGGAGGAAGCATTAGAATTGGGGCTTCAAGACGTGAGTGGAGTTTTGCTGAGGATTCCTAAAACCTGCCCTTGACTCTCCCAGCTGCTAGCCTCCCCCACAGACTTAGCTCCCGCTCCGGTACACTGATGCCTCCACCAAGGAGGGGGCTGTGAGGAGGGCTCCCCTGGGAAGGAGACGTTGATTTTGGGACTTGGAGGATGAGTCACAGTAGCTGGCAGAAACAAATGCCCGGCAGGCAGATTCCAGGCAGAAGTCACAGCAGGAGTGGAGGCCCTGCAGCCTGAGAAACCAGGGTCTCGGCTGGGCTGGGACAGCGTATTGGGAGCGGAGTGGCTAGATGCACAGGCTAAGAGGAGGAAGTGGTGGTGTGGGCAGGGGGTGGGCAGTGCGGGCCTCGAAGCCAGACTGGGGAGTGGGGTGTTGTCCCCAGGGCCGTGGGGAGCCAAGGAAGATGTGTGAGCAGAGGAGGAGTGCTGTGTCCAAAGATTCCTCTGGAGTGAGCCTGGTGTCTGGAGATGGGGAACCTGGGCAGGAGACCAGCGACCAGCGTCCCAGAGGAGGAGGGGGACCTGAGTCAGACCCAAGCGTCACAACAAAAGTAGATGAAGGAGGGCGGGCTGGAGACGGTTTCAGCCTCCCTGGGGTCCTAGCGTCAGGCAGACCCAGTTCAACTCCGTTCCAGACCCTGCCTCGCTGTGCAATCTTAACCACTCCGTGCCTCAGTTTCCACATCCGTAAAATGGGAAAAATGCAGAGAGCCTTCTTGACTGTAGGAAGCTGACCCCCACTCCCCCATGCTTCCCTGTCTCCTCAAACTCTGCCCCTTTCCACCTTCAGACTCAGAGGGATGCCCAAAGGTTTTGAATGGAGACTTCTAGAAAGAGCTGGAAATTGTTCCCACACACCCAAAGGTATTCATTCCTAACAGAAACACGGCGCATCACGACTCTGAGGGGCCATTGGTGTTCCCCGAGGAGACTGGCAAAGATTCAGACGTGTGCTGAGGTTCTGTGGTGGCCGGGCTGTGGGAAAACAGGGCAGCCCGCGCACCGCCTCAGGATCACGTGTGGCACTGTCCCAGGGGAAGGCACAGTGACCGGCACAGGCCACCGGAGTCATGACCACTGGCGCCTGCTGCCCCAGCATCCCGCTGCTGGGACACTCCTGGATCGTTCATGCTGACAAAGTGACAGGGCTGAGGGGCCTGGCCTGACTAATGAGTGCCTCCAGACAGCGGGATGTGAGTCAGTCACAGAAAGGAGGCGATGCGCTGACACTCCCTTCATTGCGGATGAACCCTGAAAACATCAGGGTGAGTGAAGGAAGCCAGTCACAAAAGACCACAGAGCCCATGGCTCCATTGATATGAGATTCCCGGCACAGGGAAATCCGTAGAGATAGAAAACAGCTTGGCGGTGGCCGGGGGCTGGGGTGGGGGTGGGGAGGCCAAGGGGGGATGGGGTTTCCATTTTGGGCAATGGAAATGTTCTGGAGCAAGATGCAGGTGGTGCTTGCAAAACACTTTGTAAGTGTACTAAAAACCCATGGCATCATTCACTATAAAATGGTTAAAATGGTATATTTTATGTGAAGTGTATTTTGAACAATTTTGAAAAAGAGGGAAGGCCAGGAGATGACATGCCTGAGGATGAATCATCTCAATGTTCTTATATGGGGGGAAAAAAGGAAGCAGCCTAAGGGATTGGTTAGATGAATAATGATGTATCCATCCCTGGGGGGGGGGGGGAGGGCCTCCACAGAGTCATAGAAACAAATGGCAGATCTCTATGAACTGATGAGCAAAGACTCATTTATCTTTCCCACAAACCTTTATTAGGCTCCTACTGTGTGCCAGACACTGGTTTAGGAGCTGTGCATATAGCCATGAACAAAGCAGACAAAAAAATCCCTGTCCTCTAGGGGTTCTGGTAGCCATTGGGAGCTCCGACCTATGCAGGATCTATGGAGGGGAAATATGGTAACAGGTGGAAGAGGGGATGCAGAGAAAAATAAGAGCGAGAGGCAAGCAGGGAAGGTAGCAGGTTTTTTTTTAATTTAAAAAAATGTTTATTTATTTTTGAGAGAGAGGGAGAGCGAGCAAGAGTGGGGTAGGGGTAGAAAAAGAGAGGGAGACACAGAATCCGAAGCAGGCTCCAGGCTCTGAGCTGTTAGCACAGAACCCGACACAGGGCTCGAACCCACGAACCATGAGATCATGACCTGAGCTGAAGTCGGATGCTTAACCGACTGAGCCCCCCAGGCGCCCCGGGTAGAAGCTTTTCAATGGGATGAGCAAGAAAGGACTTAAGGAGAGGGATGAGGGAGATTTATTGAGTAAGGAGGTGGGAGAAAAGGCACAGGGGAGGGAGTAGCCTGTGGCCAAGGCCTGGGGGTGGGGGTGGAGCAGACCTAGGTGAGAGCAGGTGTCTCCAAGGGAAAACATTCACTGAAAAAAGCCAAAAAATACACTTCTAGATTTCATTTCGTTCATCCAAAGAAACTGTGGACGAAACAGGAAAAACAGATCCCCGTGGTTACCTCTTAGCAGTGGGCAGATGGGAGAGAGAAATTCACCAAGGAGATTTTCATATAAAACACTAAAATCGGCCAACAAGCACATGCAAGACACTCTGGCTTTTGGGATAAGAGGGACGGGGTGGGGGGGTTGGGGGGGAGCACCTGGGGGGCTCAGTCAGTTGAGCATCCGGCTTCGGCTCAGGCCATGATCTCGCTATTTGTGAGTTCATGCCCGTGTCGGGCTCTGTGCTGACAGCTCAGAGCCTGGAGCCTGCTTCAGATTCTGTGTCTCCCTCTCTCTCTGACCCTCCCCTGCTCACGCCGTCTTTCTCTCTCAAAAATAAATAAAACATTAAAAAAAAAAAAAAGAAAGACAGAGGGGCACCAGCCGGCCTCAGGCCTGGGTGGGGGTGGATGTCCCCCGTGCCCCACACCCTGGGGGGCATCGGCAGAGTTAAGCACTAAGGCCTCGTAGAATAGGAGGAAATGAGGAAATGAGGAAGTACCAGACACAAGGGCTGGGGGCGGGTGCAGGCTTGGGGCCTGGGATAGTGGGCTCTGAGGTGGGTCAGGGGGACCTGGGGGTCCTGGAGTCGAGCATTTAGAGGGGTCTGGATTTGGGAGGCCTAGGTCCTGGCTTTGGGGGAGGTCCTGGGTTCTGGACCGCGGCGGGGGTCTGTCAAGTCTGGGGGCCTTGGGGTCCCGACCTTCTTGCTGCAGCCCCAGCAGGTCATGACCTGGCTATGGGGAGCAGGGCTGCTCTGGGCTCCACTGCCTGACGGGGACCAGAAGCTTCCAGAGGGTACATCTCCACACTCCCTCTCCTCCCGGGCTGACAGGCCCTGAGACTGGGTCTGAAACAGGTCTGAGTCACACGAAGGGCCTGTCAGTCAGCACAGAGACTTCCAGAGATACTCAGAGACAGCTAGAGACATCAGAAATCCCCAGAGATACCTAGAACAACTCAGAATCCCCAAGACCCCAGAAATACCTATAGGCTCTCACAGATTGCCTGATACAGAGAGACTCCAGAGACACTGAAGGACACCTAGAAACCCACAGAAACTTCCAGAGATACCTAGAGAAACACAGACATCCCCCAAGGCCTCAGGGATGCCCAGAGATCTTTAGAGACCTTCAGACACCCCAAAAACAGCCAGAAAAATTCAAAGGACCCCCCATAAAGACAAAGATAGATATACAGAGTTCCCTGGGGGTAAACTCAGACCCAGGCCATCCATGTGTGGCCCCCCTCAATTTAGCCATACTTGCCCAACGCCCTCTGACCCCCCAGGTCCCCACCTATGCTGGGTGAGGCTTCAGCCTGGGCCCTGCCCCCAATATTTCCGAGACTGGGAGCTGAAGTGGGATCAAGGGTTTGCCCTCCTCATTATCCCATCCTGCGCCTGGGTTCTCACACGTATCCAGAATCTGCCGCTCTCTCCACCCCTGATTCTCCCCGGGTCCAAGCCCCCAGATCTCTTCCCCTAATTGCCGTCCTGCCATATTCAATCTCCATGTATTCCAAAGGCAGACTTTGAACACCAGCCTTCCCCCTATCCCTCCGGGTCCGGTTGTTCTTAGGGTCCAGTCTCACCTGGGGGAGGGTGGAGGGCAGGGTGCCAGGCAGCCCGACTCAGCAGCAGAGACCTGGACCAGGCATGAATCCAGCAAGCGATGACTGAGGTCTCTGCCTGGCCACTTCACTGTGTGACCCAAGGCCGGTACCTTAATCTGTCTATGCCTCGGCTTCCTCCTGGGTCAAACCAGGACAGTGAAAACCACCCTCGATGGTGGCTGTGAAGAGCTGAGAAGTAGGTGTGAACGTGCGCCGTTAGTACAGCCCTGGGGACACTGGCTGAGGGTGCCATGGGGAAGGGGGAGGGGTCCGTGATGGTCCACCAAATGGATAAAGATTGAAGTCAGAAGGTGAAGTTTGATTTTTAATGAGTAGAAAGACCTTGTTTGAAGTCACGTGGCCATGTTGGTTACAGGCAAATTTTAGAAGCCACTGAATGCTGTTGTAAGCGTGGCGGGGTTGGGGGGGTGGGTTGGGGGCAAACAAAAATACAACATTGAGGCAGTTGCGGTCAGCAAGCACGTCCCACCTGCCAGAGCCAAGTTTCTTAGCCGAGGGCTGGTCTGGCCGTGGGAGGCCATGCTGCTGGCCCACAGGGCTCTATTGGGAATCGCCCTCCACCACAGAGGAAGGAGAGTTGGTTATAAATGCCTCTGCTTCCTCCTACCTCACCTAGGACATCTCTGGGGCTTGCTCTGGGCTGTCTCCCTGAGGGCCCCCTGGGAAAACAGCCCCTTGGAGCCTGCTGGTGGGCACCCCTCTGAAGGACTCCTTCTCTCTCCTCACCTCCGCCAGGGCTTCCGGGACTAAACAGTCCATGCTCTTGAATTCTTAGAGCCTGCTTCTTCAGGACCCCAAATTAAGAAAGGTGGAGTGACTGGGACCCCTGGCTGAGTCAGTCAGTAGAGCATGTGACTCTCGATCTGGAGCTCGAGTTCAAGGCCCACTTTGGGTATAGAGATGACTTAAAATAAATAAAAAAGAAGCTTAAAAAAAAAAAGGATGTAATCTTCACAATAGCCCCTGGAGATAGGAACTGTCATGAGTTCATAGGAACTGAAAAGACCCCTCTTCCATTTTATGGACAGGGAAACTGAGGCATGGTGTGTTTGAGTAGCTTGCCCAAGGCTCAGGAGTGACTGAGGGTTAGCCCAGCGTCCACGTTGTTGACCGTGCGGCTATGCGGTGCTCAGACAGAAGATGCACTCGTCTGCATCTATCTGGAAGGTCTGCAGAGCCATTCCAGGGCACACGATGAGTCTCGAAGTCACTCCTGGATGCATGGATTTGGATTTGAGTTCATGTAGAGTTTGCCTGGGGTTGTGGGCTAAGGAGGGTATTTCATTTAATTTGTTAGATTTTCTTTTCTTTTTTTCTTTTTAAAGATTTTATTTTTTTCAATTTTTTAAATGTTTTTTATTTATTTTTGAGAGACAGCACAAGCAGGGGAGGGTCACAGAGAGAGGGAGGTACAGAATCTGAAGCAGGCTCCAGGCTCTGAGCTCGCTGTCAGCACAGAGCTCGACGCGGGACTCGAACCTGCGAGATCATGACCTGAGCTGAAGCCGGACGCTTAACCGACTAAGCCACCCAGGTGCCCCTTAAAGATTTTATTTTTAAGGAATCTCTACTTCCAACGTGAGACTCGAACCTACAATCCCCAAGATCACAAGTGGCATGCTCTACTGACTGAGGCCGCCAGATTCCCCCAATTTTTTATTTTTTGGTAAGATTACATTCATTCCTCAAAAATTTACTGCGTCCGGAATGCAGCAAAACTCCTGCCCTTGAGGAGCTCATATTCCAGGAGAGGAAGGTGCAATGAATTGTGAGTTAAGAAATTTAAAAGGAGATTAGGAAATAGGAGTGCAGTGGAGAAAAAGTTCAGCAGTGTGGCAGGTTTGGAGAGCAAGACTGGGTGGTTCATGGCTTGGAAAAGGTTAGTCCAAGAAGACCTCTGGGGAAAAAAAAAGTGTGTGTGTGTGTGGGGGGGGGAAGATATGCCAGTCAGAGTTCAAAATGGGAAGTTTTGGAGGTGGCGAGGGAACTGGGTGATTTTTTTCTGTATTTTTCTTCTTTTTTCACTATGAAATAATTCAACACATAAATATGCAAATATATAACTGGAAGACGACTTGGGGGCATGGGCAAGGTCAAGAGAAGCTGACAACTTCCAAGCCTGAAGCTTGAGCTCTCAAGTGCTCTTCCAAAGGTGCCCCAGGGGGAGGCTTGGGGCATGAGGGGTAGAGGAGGTGGGGAAGGGGGAAAACCCTTAGGAACTGGTGCTACGAGTCTCTGCTGCCCTCGTGTGGCCATACTTGGGATTGTAAGTCCTAGTGGCCTTCGCAGAGGCACAAAATTGGTCCCTGACCCTTCTGAACCCTGGACTCTGCCCTGGCCAGGGAGGATGGTAATGATGGTTGGTGTCACAATCAGGTTAGGACCACTGAGGACACTGGAGGCCTCAGATCCCAGCACACAGGGGACAGGGATAATTTGTAGTTCATTTGTTTAGCAGCAGGTATTTATTGAGCTCCTGCTTTGTGCCAAGACTTGTTCTAAGCACTGAGCAAAACATCCAAACTCCTTGTCCTCATGGAACTCATGGATCACTGAAAACGTGGGAAATCAATGTGCGAAAAACAAGATTTTCAGGAAAATCCAACAGTACAATGTGACCCAGGTTGGAGGGCCTCTCTGAGAAGATATGCGGGAGCTGAGGCCTTTAAGGATGAGGAGAAGCAGGCCATGGGGAAGGGCTGCGGGTAAGGTGTCCCAGGCAGGGAGCACTGCCATCCATGCAAAGGCCCTGGGGTGGAGATGAGCTGGAGGCATGCAACAGGATCACGGACAAAAAGTGCCCAGTTTCTGGTGCCTAGCAAGCATCCATCCCCCAGTGTTATTATTAAGTGATGGACTTCCAGAATAGGGGGAACAAAGACCCCTCCCCTTTACTGTCCAAAGAGACAATGGGACCTTTGGGTGCCATGGAAACTCTTTCCTCTGCCACAGGAAGATACTGGAGCTCTGGAGAAGGGAGACGAGGGAGGGGTTTGGCCGGCACACCCCAAAGTGGGACCTGGTTCTTCACTCTGTGCTGTGTGTCTTCAGGTAAGTTGCTTCCCTGTGCTGAGCCTCAGTTTTATCTGCGGGACTTTGTAGCTGCTACAGGCTCTTCCCTTCTTCATTTCTCTCTTCCCTGCTCCTCCCCCTAGGCCTGAAGTTTCCACAAAATGCCTCCAGTTTCCCAGAGTGAGTATCCCAAACCCAGACGGGGCAGACATGCCAGTCGGTGACATGCTGTCGCTGGGTCACTCGTGTGACTCCTTCAGTAGCTCTCTGGGCTCAGTTTCCCCATTTTATAACATGGGAAGAAAATATGCTACCTCTCCAATGAGGCTGCTGGGTGCGTTTTCCAGGGATGATCTGATCTGGGTTGAGCCCACCAATTCCTAATGATCGGTTTGGGTCTGGAGTTCAAATTCAAGAAGGAGCAGGCACAGGAGCCCGGGGAAGGTGCTGGAGGTTAAGTCAATGTAAGGGCTCAGGCGGAGCTTCAGTTGAGGATGGCGCTGGTGGGCGGAGCTCCAGGCTCCTCCTCCCAGCCATCCTGGGTCCCTTCTGTTGCCTAGAGCTTCGCAGCACCTCTGCAAGCCGGGGGTTCAGTCGCCTCCAGCTCAAAGACTCACCAGTGGACCTGCACAGCCAGCATTCAAACCCAGGCCCAACCTCCATCCGGGGACTTCTGCCTCCAGGCGATCGGTCTCGGAGTACAGGAAACCTGAGACTCCCAGGGGTTTCTGCCTCTTCAAGGAGACTTTGCCCCCCAGCGCTCCCGTTGGGGGCCGTGCTCCTCCCACCAGGTCTAGGCTAGAACTCCCACCCCTGCTCTAGCACTCGCCAGCTGCTGTGGCTTCTCCCCTCCCGGTGTTGTTTGGGTTTTAATTTTTGTGTTGCAGTTAGAAAATTACCCATAATTACAGCTTCTGAGAGGAAACATCTCAGGGCCCAGACCCTGCTCCCAGCTGTGGCCCGCCTCCCACGCACGGCTGGGGAGGAGCCCCAGGAGCCCCCATCCCGAATCCCGGCCCCTCCCAAGGGGAGAAGGGGGAGCGCTGCTTCCATCTCCAGTGGAGGGGAAAAACCATCTTCAGGAAAACCCAAACCAGCCTTCCGAGCGACTTCTGCGACAATTCACCGGCCACCAGGGCTGTGTCCGCTGGGAGGGCAGATCCGGTGGGAGGCGGAGGCTGCCAACAGATTATTGATGCATCATTTTATCGTAACAGTGACAAATCCAACCAAGATCAGTAATCTGGGGTAGATGGCCAGGGAAGGCAAGGAAGAGAGGGGAGGAGAAAGAGGGGAAGGAAGGAGAGGAGGGGGGTGGATAGAAGAAGGAACTAGAATAGGCCAGGCCAGGAGCCCTCCAGGCAGCAGCAGAACAGCCCCTGCAAAGGCCGGGAGGTGGGCCTGTGAAGGGTGGGTATGAATAATGGAAGAGCTGGCAGGGAGTGGGGAGGGGCAGCCTCTCTTCCAGTCAACCTCCCACCCCCACCCCGGCCCTACAAGCACAGTCCTCTACCAGCTTGCCCTGGCACCGCCTCCAACCGGGTGATCCCGCGTCAGAGAACCGGCTCAAGGGTGCAGTACCCGCACAGCCACACGGGGGCAATCGGGAGCCGGTGAGGGGTCTGGGATTCCGCCTAGACTTTTAGTCTTCTCTGCTTCCCCCTATCAATTCTCGGGCCTGCCATTGGCCCAGGGTCCCTGTCTACCTGGGCCTCTTACCGGGGCAACCTCCTGCATCCTCCGTGCTATCTCAATCTACGCAGCAGCCGCATGGAGCTTCTTAAAATCCTGTTTCGGATGTTGCCACTCATGGCTACACACTTTCCCATGGCTCCTTCTTGCTCTTAGAACAAATACCAACCCGTCCCCTCGGGAGTGATCCGGTTCCTCTTCCCCCTGTTCCAGCCACACTGCTCTCCTCGTTCTGCCTCTAGCACCTTAATCGTGTACCCACCTCAGGGCCTTTGCACTTCCGTGACTGCAGTCTGAACCTTTTGCTTTCAGATCTTTCAGATCCACCCCTCCCCTTAATAAAAAAAAAAAAAAAGAAACCAGAAACCAAAAAATGTTCCTCCCGCCTCCAGCCCCTTCCTCGTATAGCTGCGGGAGGTGGCCCTCTTCTGTGGGTTCTGGTCTTGTAAGGCGTGCGCCCTGCTTGGATGTGCGCGCAGCTCAGCTTCCCTGACGCCGCGTGGGGCCCAGAGCTAGCTTTTCTCGGACTTTTCCGCCGGCACCAAGGGTGTTTGGAGATCCTTCCCGGTTGCCATGAGAACCGCGCCTGTCGCTGCAGCCCACCGCACCTCCCCCTTCGCACTCGCGCCTACGTCTCCCTCCTTCTCTCGCCATCCTCCCACCACCGCCCGCCGCCCCCCCCCCCCCCCCCCCCCCCCCCCCCCCCCCCCCCCCCCCCCCCCCCCCCCCCCGCCCGCCTCCCCCCTTCCCCGGGAGCCCGGCCCTTTTGGCCATCGCTGGGTCCTCTCCACCGTGAACCCCTCCCTCTACCCAGCATGTGGTACTCCTTGAAATTATCCTACGGACCCGCCAGCGTTTGACGGTCGGCCTTCCCCAACAAAATCTCTGCTCCACAAGCAGTTGCAAAGCGTCCTGGATGGGGCCCCAGAGCCCCCACAAGAGCCCTGCACACAGCAGATGCTCAATAAGTATTTGTGGGTGGGGTTGGAGATCACGACTCAAGGAACCGCGGCTCAGAGTGGGCGAGGGACCCGCGCCGGACACACAGAATCCTGGGGAGCCACGGAGCGCTGGGAGATAGATAGGGGGTGCCTGGGGTGGCAGGAGGAGCGTCCGCAGGGCCGGAGTGTCACAGTTGTCGCATATGCGCTGTGCAACTTGGGTGATCTACTTTCTCTGTGCCTCGTTGGAAGCAGGCGCTGGAGACCGGTGGTGGGAACGGGTATTACGATGAGGGTGCCCTTGGCTCCCACGTCCACCGGTGGCCTCCGGGGCGCTGGGCAGCCGCCAGCTCGAGGCTCTACAGAACCTACAGAAGCTTGCCGGCCGCGCCCCCATTAGCTCGCAGCGCAGGCCCCTCCTCTACGCCTGCCCCGGACTCTGGGGCCCCGCGGGAGAGGAAGCTGGGGGAGGGGACGGCCGGCTGGACAGGAAGTGGGAAGGGCTGGCGTCCCCCTCCAACCCCGGCCGGGGCCCCTCGGGATGGAGGCGGGGCTGGGGCCTGCCTGGCCCTTCCCTTCCTCTCCGCCAGTCTGGAACCCCAGTGGCTCCCGACTTCCCGACCGCCGGGCTTGAGGGGTGGGGATCCCTACTGGGGAGAGTGCAGCCTCTAAGAGGGAGGTACAACAAGGGGTCAGCTGGCAGAGGGGGGCTTGCTCCCATCAACACACACACACACACACACGTACAGCAGGGAACCTGAGCACACAACCACACAACACAGGTCCACAGGTCCCAGGGAACCAGCAATCTCCCTACGCGCGCGGAGGCACACACAGGCAAACACAGGCTTGTGCACACAGTCCGAGGGCGTTACTCGGCCTCACACAACTGCCAGGGACACACAACCACTGCCGCAGAGCCAGGGCCAGTTGACCAGGCGGCAGCCTTTCACCGCATACCTACCGAAGCCCAGGCATAATGAGGCACATGTGCACTCACACAGGAACTGCGTGTTCAGAGACGCAGGTTCGCAGTCATACACGGTGGGGGGCGGGGGGAGGGGAACCCGCCTAGGGCAGATAGTCCCAGAAACATCCAGACCCACCCGGAGTCACAACCGGACTGCTTCCCTCCACCGGGCGCAAGCAGAGTCAGCGCACAGGCCTCTATCCCTCCCAGGGACCCTTGCCCTGTGGGTGCCCTTACTTCAGTGTCTGCCCCCATCTCACACCCTCTGGAGAGAGGAGAAGGGCCCCAGGAGGGAGAATGGGGTACCCACTGCCTGCGGTCCTGATTCCTGCAGAGGGACAATTGAAAGTGGGGTCCGCCCCAATAACATCTGGCCAATGGCAGCAGGAATGACCCAGTCAACAATCACGCAGCAACGACTATTGACACAGGGTGTGTGACTACGGGAAGTAGTGCTGTGTGGTTCTTTGTGTCCCATGTGTCTGTGTTGTGTGTCTGTGTCTCGTGAGCAGTGGTCTGTTTTGCTGTTCTGGTAGCCACTGGGTATACCTCTGTATGTATGACAGGGTGTCCCTGGATGAGCTGTATGTGTGGCGGGTCCCACTCATGCTGTGTGAGGACGGTTCTGTGGCGTGGGACCCCGAGTGTGACTGCCTATTGCTTTTTGGAACTCTCACTAGTTGTTCTAGTGGCTCTGTGGATTGATGTGTGGAGAGTCCTGTGTGTGGCTGTGTTCCTAGGTGTACAATTTGGGTGGCTGGTCCTATTTGGAGAGTGTGTGTGTAGCAGTGATCAACTGTATCCGGCTGTGTGTCCCCAGGGGGCCGCCCTCACCGGTGCCTACGTTTGTGTGCCCGCGCCCCCCACTGCGTTGGGCACTGCGCGTGCGCGCCTGGCCCACGATTCCCCACAGCGGGACCCATCCGCGCGCCCGCCATTGCCCCTTTAAGAGCGGCGCCCGCGGGCGGCAGGGAGGCGGCGAGCGGGGGCGCGCGCGCGCGCGCGGCGGGAGGAGGGGGCGCGCGCTTCCCGGAACAGCCCGCGCTGAGGGAAGAGAGGAAGAAAATAAAACCCGTGGCTACAGCTGAAGCTGGAGCTGCCGCCGCCGCCGCCACCGCCGCCTTGGCCGTCTGGAGCTCCCCCGCGCGGACGATGCCCGCGGTGCCCCCGCGGGGCTCGGGGCTGTGAGGCCCGGGGCGCGGGGTAGCTATGGCGACCGCTCGCGCGGCCCGCGGTGCCGCCTGACAGGTGTGGGCCGCGGCGGCGGCGGCGGCGGCACCGAGCAGCATGTACGCCAAGGGGGGCAAGGGCTCGGCCGTGCCCTCTGACAGCCAGGCCCGCGAGAAGTGAGTCGGGGGGCCGGGGCCGTGGGCGCCGGGGGCGGGGCTCGGCCGCCGCGCAGCTTCCGTGGGCCCCAATGCCGGCGGGCACCGCGCGGGGCACGTGGGCGCGGGGGCAGGGCGTGCGGGGCTCGAGCGCGCTCGAAGGGGTCGCGAGATTTGCGGGGGCGCGCGAGACCCGAGGGGCGCGAGGGCCGCGGGACATGGGAGTGCGCTAGATCTAAGGGGTGCGAGGAGCTCCAGGGTTCGCGAGATTTGACGGGCGCGTGGGATTCCGGCGTCGCGAGGGGCCGTGTGGCTTGAGGCGGCGCGCGAGGTCCCAGAGGTCGGGAGAGTTGAAGGAAGGGGCGCTGGAGACCCGAGGTTCGCGAGATTTGAGGGGGGCGCGTGAAACTCGAGGGTTCGAGAGACCCGAGTGGCGCGAGGGGTCGCGACGTTGTCCCAGACTCGAGGGCGCAGGATTCGAAGGAAGGGGCGCGACTGATCGGAGCCGGATTCGGGGGTCGCGAGACCTCCGACAGTCACGACCTGGGTGCGCGCCAGGCTGCTAAACGAGCCGTCTCCCACATTCTGCAGGGAAGTTTCCGGAGCCGATGAGACTGACCTCAGTCGGGGACGGGGGGGACCGGAGAGGGCCTGAGGGGTGCTAGCCTGAGGGTTAGCAGCTGGGTGGGGCCCCTGGGGAGGCCTCACGGCTCCCAGCGAGAGGGCACGGATGTGCGCAAACCCCTCCTGTGGAGGCTAGAGGCCCCCTCGCGCCGTTTCTCCAGGCCACTGGTGACCAGCGCTGCCCTGCGCTCATCCTCGTCTTGCAGGGGCTCCCGTGTTAAGCGTTGGTTTGGAGATCGGGTTCTGCTGCCAAAGAAAGTTTGGAAAACACCAGATGGTCGCACCCCGTATTTCATCCGTAGGGCTGCGAGGGTTCCTGGGAAGCAAGTGATCTGCTGAGGTCTCAGGGTCTGGGGCGCGAGCTCTGGCGGGGGAAGGAGGGCGACACCGCATGGGGGAAGCCAGCTGGTTTGCTGAAATAGGGACAACGGGCTTTGTAGGATTCCCACAAGGACTGGATGAAAGGCTGCAGGTGGGGCACCCCACATAGGCAGCCACCAGCCCAGCCACTTCCTGCCTCTGGGCCTTGGTTTCCTCCTCTGTGAAATGGGGGTAGGGGGTGGGTTTATGCTGCTCAGGTCCTCAGCTCTCTGGTATCATGTCGTTGTCCCTGTTCATCCTCCTGCCCTTCTTCCTTCTGGGGTCCCTGCCCTGGGCGGGTCTCTGGTTCCCCATTTCTACACTAGGTCTGGGACAGCCTGCCCCAGAAATGGACCGAATACTTGCTGGGAGCCAGGATGGCAGATCAAATAATAAACACGCCCAGCCTACAGGGCAGCCCAGAGGGCACCTGCCACCCAGAACTAACTAGCACTTGCATTTGGTCCTTGCATTTAGGGCTTTTTAAATGAGTAGGAAGGTAACAGGGAGAGTTGACGCCCCCTTTGTCCCTTTTGTATCCCTCCTCCTATGGCTCCAGAGGTTCTGCCACTGTGAGGTGCTGCTAGATGGGCTTAAGTCCTTTCATAAATGACAGCCACCGTTGATGTCACTGGGGGATTGGTTTTGAGACCCGGCACATGACCGCGGGTAAAGTTTGTTCCTTAGTGCAGCAGGTGAGGGAATCACCTTGTGTTTGCTCCGTGTCTTGCTGAGCTTCCAAGTATGGCTGGAGAGCAGATGGGTAAGAGGTTTTGGAGAAAGGAGCCCCTGAACTGAGTCCTGGAGGCTAAGCAGAGTCACTGGACACAGGGGAGCCTCCGAGGAAGCGCTTGAGAAGAAACAGTGTCCGGGAGGGAACAGGAGGAGGAGGAGGAAGACAGAGGTGGGATTTGTGAGTGGGGGTCATCACTCTGGCCACTGGGTGGGGGAAGGGCTGTACGGCCAACCGTGGAGGCCGCCAAGAGGGTGGTGAGAAGTGTGGTCACCACTCTGTCAAGAGACGCCTGAAGGCCTGGCCTTGAGGGTAGCAGTGGGGAGGGAGGAAGTGTGTGGGCTGCAGAGTCCCTTTGTTAAGTGATACAAGCCCCCAGCAGCAAGTCCAGGGGCTTTAAGAGGGAGGAGGACCCCACGCAGGGAACATCCGTTTACCTACCAGAATTCTTGCCAGTCACAGTGGTGGGGCTCTAATGTCCCATTATGTCACCACCACGTGTGTTTCTTCCTATGGGAACGTGGGGTCTGGGCACGCCATATGCTCTAGGGCTCTCATTCCTTCCATCCACCCACCCTCTTAGCTCCGAAGCCCCTCCCACCAGGGCATTCCTCATTCTGCAGGTCATTTGCCAACCTAGTTAGGGGTGGAGATGCCAGGATTTGCAGTCAAATGTTCTACCACTGAGCTACACCCCCTCCCTAAAAGATGCCAGGATTTGGATCCAGATCCCAGGCCCTTCCCCATAATGGAGCCCAGGGCCTGGACGCTGTCCATCCAGCTAGAAGTCCTGTCGGGGGTCTCTGAAAGGCCCTGAGGGTCTCAAGACCACATAGGCTATCTCCAGGCTTCAAAACTTTTCACTCACTGCCTTCCCCCCACCCCCAGCACGTGCCATCAGGCCCCAGGCCCACAGTCCTGGCCCTCGACTTCCCAGTCCAGCGGGGAGCTTCTATTCCTTTTTCAAGTCCCTTGTGGGCAGGGGCGTGGTCAGGGAACTCAAGAATGACCTGAGCATCTGTGGAACCCTCCGTTCTGTGGATCAGTATCTCACCATCAAACTGACTGACATGAGTGTCACAGACCCTGAGAAATACCCTCACGGTGTCAGTGAAGAACCACTTCATCCAGGGCCTGGTGGCCCACTCGGTGCAGGTGCCGGCAGACGAGGTAAATGAGTGGCAAGGAAGCTCCCCTCCCCCGCCCCCGCAGCAGACACAGTGATGGCTCCTCCTCCTTCCAGTCCCTCTTCTGTTGGTGACTTAAAAAAATTTTTTTTTAATGTTTTTTATTTATCTTTGAGAGACAGAGAGAGCGCAAACAGGGGAACAGGGGAGGGTCAGAGAGAGAGGGAGACACAGAATCTGAAGCAGGCTCCAGGCTCTGAGCTAGCTGTCAGCACAGAGCCCAACGTGGGGCTCGAACCCACAAACTGAGATCATGACCTGAGCCGAAGCTGGACACTTAACCAACTGAGCTACCTCGGCGCCCCGTCTGTTGGTGACCTTTAACCTCAGGTCCCAGCCAGGACCCCTCCTTCCCATACTTGAGGGGTTTTTGTCTTTTTTTTTGTAAATAGTGGAACCTTTTTTTAAATTTCAGGGATACGTGGATGAGAGGAAATAATAGTGGGGAGCAGCTCTCCTCTGTTGAGGAGCGGGGGAAATACGCTGGGGAACTGCAGAGCCTGCCTCGTCCTCAGCACCTGTCCTCCTCACTCCCTCCCTGGAACAGGAAGAATCTCCTAGATTTCTCCAGGCACCATGTGATTTGTTTTGGGGACGGAAGGAATCTGCCCCACATCGGAGTAAACTTAGGATGCCCAAAACAACAAAAACACTTTTCACTCAGAACAGCTCACCATTCTTCCCTCAGACTTTATCCTGGTAAAAATTAAAGTACCAACATGTAAGAGAAATCAGCAGAACTGAAAATTCTGTCTGGTTTCTTTTTGTTTGGGGATAAAACCCCACCCAAATCCTTAACATCGAAATACTCAGCTAACTTTTATCAGGGCTTACCAGACCCGAAGTCACAGGAGGGAGTCCTGGGGTTGGTTCATTCACTTGGGGTAGCTGGGGGCCCAAGACGCCCTGGGCTCTGTTTTAAGTTCAGTAGTACGTGAAAGATCAAGTCCCTGCCCCCCCCACTCATTCCAGAAGGAGCTGCAGGCAATGAGCAGAGGCGTGTGTCAGAAGAGATGATAAATAAGGTGATGGGGGTGGGGGTAGGGGATGGGACAGGTGGTGTTAGGTATGATAGGGAAGACTGTGACTGGTGACATGGAGCCACACGGGTCTCTAGTCGAAAGTGTTGGGAGGTGGGTGACCATCCTGTGTAAAGCCCCTGAGGTGGACAGTGGCCGGTGTGTGTGTTGGGGCAGTGAGCGAGTGTCACAGGATGTGTGTAGACACTAGGGGCTGGGGAGTGAGCGGCCCCTGCATGGGGCGGTGGGGGGGGGGGGGATGCTTTCAAAATCCAGGTAAGAGATGGCAGTGGCCTGGACCAAGTGTGAGCTAGAGGAGGCAGGGAGAAGGCTCCAGATCAGGAGGGTGAGCTTTTTCCTTACGTTTTTTCCCCTAAATTCAGTAGGTGCAGTGATCTCAGGGGTATGGTTGGGTGGATATATTTTCATGCACATGTATGCACCTTTGTGAGTCAAGGTCAGATCACAGGGACGTGGGGGCAGAGGAGGTGGGAGAGGAAGAAACTAGGGTGAGGGATGTTGAGGCCATTAGATGTCATGTGGATCCCAAGTTGGCAGAGGTGGGGGGGAGGGTTGGCTAGAGAAACCTGTGGGCCGCTGTGTGAAGATGTCATCAAAGTGGGAGAGGAGGGGAGCAGTGGAG